>VDFB02355583.1:97635-201441 GCA_007258455.2 Sequoia sempervirens | reverse complement strand
ACAATGAGTGTTTTGTGGAAATAAGCGAACATTTTTCAAAGAGTGTTAACTTATTTGTTTATTGTAAGGTTTTCAAATGAGCTTCTCTTAGATTGATGGCTTCAAGAACATTGGTAAGAGTAATGGGTAGAGCTTGTAACTCTTATTGGATCTCTTTCAACAAGTTTGGTATTGGCCTGGGACGCGTGCAATAAGATCAAGTGACTATATAATTAATTAAATAATCAATCGATAATTAATTAAGCTAAAATAACTAGTGTCTTTCATTTTTTAGATTTACAAATAAATAAAATCAAAGAACCTCATTAAACAAATAACTATAACTAATTAATCAATTAACATACTAAATTAGTTATATTGCCCTAATTATTTTAAAATAATTAAAAAGTCAATACAAAATTAACTATTGAAATAACAACTACCTATATCAAAAATATGTTTCCTAGAAAATACAAGAAGCACATAAAAAACAAACAAAGATTTTACTTTTCTTCTTTTCAAAAAATAGAAGTTTACTATACTTCTTTTGAAAGGAAATATTTTGTTTCTTTTTAATTTTGTTTGTATTTTTGGAAGTGATGTGTTTGTTTGGTATGGTTTAATTCATAGATCCACTAAAAGGATTCTTGATTCTCAACGCCTCTCTAAAATCACTCTAAATAAATCAAAAGATTTTAAGGAAATCCTTTGGGGAATTATTTTTGGGATGGAGAAGCATTTATAGCCTATATGATTTTTTACTTATTTTCATTAAAGCTTTTCAAATATGATTATAATAGAGTATTTTGAAGCACATTTCTAATATTAGACAAATCTTAACAAGTGTCGTATTGGCTAGTACTTGCGTGTCCTGATTCATGATTGGAGCTTTGACATTGATCTTGTGTAGTTCTCTTAAGTATTGGGTACATTAATCATTTGCTTGATTACTTCATGATAGTGCTATGTTACATTTGGAGTTTGGCATGGATTGGTTGGTTACAGGTCCTCATGGATACTTGGAGAAATGGGTGAGGCTTAAGTTCTCTTATGGTAAGAGATATTTGTTGGAATGGTTACTAGAAAGAAAATCCTAGTCTCAAGAGAACCATGCCAAACTCTAAATGCAACAAGAGTAAACCATGACATAATAGTGACCACTCTAAACCAATAAAACATATCCCCAATCACCTGAAGATAACCTTACCAATGATGCATCCACGTCACACTACCAACAACTCCCACTAAACCATGGTACCAAGTCACACATGGCATCATGATTACCATCCTCTTCATGAAGATCACTATATCCTACCAAAGCTCCCCTGTAATTTTAAACTATGATACTTCAAGTTTATACATGACAGTCATATGTAACATCAAACCATCACCGCCAAAGTATATGGACTTGTGGTTACTTCTCATGATCAATAAAATTATCATAATACGTACCATGCCACAATCCCCAATCACGAATCAAGAGGTATACGATGACATAATAACAAAACCATCCCACAACCAAGAATCCAGATCATCGCTTTTAAAGCCCCATCGAATCAAAGGATAATGAGAAACTCTATGGCATCATGATGCACCATAATCAAAACCATATTTTGTCACTAAACTCACACCAAATTAGGAGAAGACCAGAATTAAAATAAAACCCAATCTTAAGAGAAAGGCATCCCAATATACTTCTACCTAACCTCAAATTTCGACAACAAATGTTGAAAATTGATGGGTAAGCTCTTTCTTTAGTCAATACTTTGTAAAACTTTAAGACTGCTGATCTAAATATGCTTTCCTTTGTTATAGATTCTTTGTGGGTGATTATTTGATTAATCCATTTTATCATTTGTAGAATGAAGACATAAGTTGTAGAAGAAATAAACATAATATTAAAAAGATTACACAAGCATATACCGTGGAGAAACCCTTTCGGGAAAAAACTCCACCAAGAATTAATCTATTATTCAATCTCTGAAGTAGATTACAATAGCTCCAATTCTTGCTTGAGAATGCTTCTTTTGCCTTCACCAAATCTTCTTCACAACTTGCAATAAAACTGATAATAACTCTCTTCAACTTGCTTGAGATAAATAGGCTTTAATAAGCTTTGTAAACTCAACATGACTTACAATTACAATGCTCAAGCCCTATCCCTAAAAGGTACGCCTATCTCATGCAAATAGAGTTATGCCGTGAAGAACAATGTCAAATCCTCATCTTCATGCATTTGGGAATCCCAAACTGAAGTAGCAACTCAACCTCTGTTCTTTAAATATCTTCAAGGCTTCATCCTCAAAGTAGGTGACCAAAAGAGGTCCCACTTAACTGATCCTTCTGAAATATCTCAACATGCAAAGGAGTTAATTCCAAGAAGACAACTTGGGCGCCCAAGTTGGGTCCAAGTCATTTATTGTTAATTGAAACATTTCTCAACACCATTCATGCAAGAATGGTCATCCCCTGTTAACTGAAAGTAGTCCCTGTTATCTGTCATTCAACTCAAGTCATTAGCCATGCATTCCAAGTTAACTGAAGTCAACTAACATTCAATTAAAACTAACTAAAGATAACTAAACCATAACTGAACTGAACTGAACTAAACTGAATTAAACTGAACTGAACTAAACTGATTATGAACTGAACTGAACTGATCTAACATGAATTAAACTGAACTAAAATTCATGCATGCAAACATCAAACCCTAACTCCTAGGATCTTTACATGCATTCAAAAGTGTTATCTCTTACTTCAAATAGTTAACTAAACTCAAGGTGAGTGTCACCTACCATGTGGGTGCCCCATGTGCTCCTATTATTTAGGAACTCATCTTGGACACCCTCACATTCTCCTATTATTTAGAATTAATTACAAATGCCAATTAACATGATTATTTCATCAAATATCAATCTCTCTCTAATCCTAGTGTTTGAGAACACTTTTCAAGGACTTAGGAGATACATGAAATAAATAATGTTTAGGATTGCAATTAAATGACATCCTATTCCCAACAAATCCTAACCCTAACCTTAATCCTAACAATAAATTCTAAACCATTATCCTAATCCTAGACTTGCCTCTAATCCTAACTATGATTGTAACACTATCTATAACTATGGTTAATCTTAACCCTAACAATAATGAATTGTAGAGTGAGAGTACAAAAGAAAATCTATGAATTAATATTGGCAATAAGATTTGAAATAAAGATATTAGATGAATAAAATTTTCGAGCATTATATCTATTAATCATATTTTAGTAATTTTTATTAGTAATATTTTATTTTTTTAATAGTTCTAACCATAATTTTTACCTTATTCTTAATTCTAATCCTAATCCCAATTATAATGCTTTTAGGATTATAATAATTAATAATAATAATAGAATTATAATTTAATTAATAATTATAATAATTTTAGTTATTTAAATTTAATTTTTATTTTTATTTATGTTTTTTTTGGTCGGTAATAGGATTTGTATTTATATTACTTAAAATAAAATATTACATTTTCATTAGTACTATTATCACCCACCAAAAAACTTTTACAGCAAAAAATCTTAGAGCATCTAAACATGCAGAGCATAGCCTTCAATCCAAGATAGCTACATCCTATACTAATAAACACCATTGGACACAATCCCCATTTCAATATGACAAAAAAACTCAGACTACATAGCTCAAAAGACAAACAACTAAACAGGCTTAACTCTAGACCGACATTGTTATGCTTGAAAACAAAAAACTAAACCTGGCTTTAACAATGCCTAACCACCCTACCCTTCGCCGCTCCGCACTTCTTTCCCTTCACCTTCTGATGCCTAGCCCCTTGTTCCTCTGCTTTCAACAACTTCTCATCTCCCTTGACCTGTGCAATACACTTTTCAACTTTCATGATGCCTATAAAAACTTTCAAAGATTGCCATCCACGACGCACCTCTTCCCTGCATTAGTTCTTATGTGCATCTTCTAGTCCTCAGATGAAAGGCTCCAAACCCTCATCACCAGCCCTCTCCTCCTCTGCAATTCCTTCACAAAAGTCCACTCCCACATTTGGCACTACCCGCTCCAGAAATGAGTACAACCCATCTAAGAAATCCTCATGAACGATTGTCCTCATCACTTCTCTGATAGTTTCAACCTGCTCACCCAGGTCCAGGACCCACGCCACAATTAAGGAGTAGATATCCATATTAGTTCTATAACTTTGAATCAAACTAACAAAAGTTTCACCAATAATTAACCTAACACTTTGTATCAGCCACACGTCTGTGAAAAGAAACATGCTTGCTAGCCTCTGGTCCATGGCTTCACCATACAATGGATTCAACTGCTTCTTTGAGCGAAGAGTGAATCCTGCCTCCATTTTGGATTCTAAAACACCGCCTTCACCAACAATTTCCTCTCACCGATTACACCACCAATTCCTCTGTCTACTAATTGCTTGTTCCTCACACAAGTGTTTATTAGCAATCGAGACCACATTTAAGAACTTCTGACCTCTGCCCACCGCTGAACCAGCTAAGCATGTACTCCCTTCTTCACAACCTCCCACGCCTTCAAATCAATCATCCTTTCCCTCAAAAGAAAAAACCTCTCTCTCTCTCTCTCTTCATTAACTCTCGTCCCTTGCCACCTTGTCACCATTTTATTAAATTTAATCATTCAAATTTAAATTTCTCAGATCTTCCACCTTTAACTCCCCGACCATTCTAAAATTTACTGCCCACTCTGATAAAACGTCTGCCTCTACATTTCCACTTCTCCTTATATGACTTACCTTATAATCTTCAAACGAGTTCAACTCCTCTATGATTTTTTCTATGGTATTTTGGAGATGCCAAACTCCTGCATCTCCTTTCATTATAGCTTGCACTATGATCAGGGAGTCACCTTCTAAATGCAGTTTTGGGGCTCCCAATTTCTTAGCCAATTTCACCGCCAACAAGGCAACTGTAGCCTTCGCTAAGTTATTAGTTCCTTCCCTTAATTTTTTCCCTCCAAGTGCAATCACATTCCCTACCCAGTCTCTTATTAAAAAACCTACTCTTGAAGGTCCCGGGTTACCCTTTGAGGCACCATCAAAATTCACTTTCCACCACCCCTGCCTTGGCTTTTCCCACACAATCACCCTATCATTTTTTTTCATTGGTTTAACCCAACTAGGCCCCTTAATGGGCCAAATTTTAATCCATGGCCAGATAGATTGAAGCCGCTTATCCTCCCTAGTGAAAGGAACCTTCAGATTAAAGAATTGAGACACTGCTGCTCCAACCACTTCCTCTATCGCATGATTAATTCTCCATTTTAACCTTTCCAGTGATTCTTCTATCTCCTTGAAGATTCTCCTATTCCTTTCCTTCCACACCTCCCAAACTATAATTGAGGGAAAAACCTTCCAAATACAAGACAATGTATATTTTTTCTTCTCTACCGACCATCCCTCAAAGACACCTCTTAGTGATACTGGCATAGGACCTTGCCACTCCAACGCCTTCCTCACCATTTCCCAACAAGAATAAGCTATTTTGCAATGTAACAACAAATGATCACCAGTCTCCTCAGCTTCCCCACACATTACACATTTGGTAGGTCTACAATGACCCAAGCGCTTGCTTCTTTCACATGTCAAAATCCTACCTCGAATTGCTAATCATGCAAAGGCTCCTACCTTAGGAAGGAACTCCTTTCCCCAACATAAGCTTGTGGGCCAATTTAATTCCCCCTCCTGCTTTTCCAAAAAATGATAACCTAGTTTCACAGAATAATTTCCATCAACAACCCTACACCAAACCACTTTATCTTCTTTACGCGATCTCACAAACTTCCTGCTGTTAAAAATTTCCTGCAGTAGAAGTCGATGCTGATCTGGTAGGTTTACATTTTCTACGGATTTCCACCCCCAATATCCACCCAAATAATCACCTCTAAATTCCATATAATCATTAACTTTCTCACCCCAATGACGAATACACCAAGATTTTAAATCCTATATATCATTTATATCCTTCAAAGCCAAAAATCCTTCCCATGAATCATCCCAAAATTTTGCTTTCAATCCATTCCCAATCTTCCAACTAATATGATCAAGAATCACCTGTCTACAAGACACAATAAATTTCCAAATTGCAGACCCAACAGGGGGGTTACACTGGGTAAAAATTCTGCTATCCTCCATCGAACCAAGATACTTTTCTTTTAGAATTCGAACCCACAACTGTGAAGGTTGAGAGTAGATGTCCTAGACTAACTTTGCTCCTAACGCCTCATTCATTAAATTCCAATCACGTAGCCCAACACCCCCATTCTTCGACTTACAAATTTTCTCCCATGCTAGGAGAGGGATCTTATCTTGATCCTGAGCTCCATTCCAAAAAAACTTCCTCATTCTTTGTTCTATAACCTTAATTATTTTCTTTGGAATTTTTAAACACATCATGGAAAAGATTGGAATGGCAGAAACCACTAATTTTAACATTAAAATTCTTCCTGCTGAGGTTAGCCATCTACTCTTCCACCCATCCATTCTCTTTAAACAACACTCCACTGGCTCTTTCCAAATGGACGCCTTGCTTGTACCACCAAACAACATAATGCCTAGATATTTGCTAGGTAGCTTACCTGATTTCATACCCAAAATAGCACAAATTTCTCTTTGTTTTTGCAAGCTAGTGTTAAAGAAGAAAATTTCAGATTTGTGCCAGTTAATACACTACCTAGAAGCTCTACTATATTTATCTAGAGCACCTTTAATTATCCTAGCCTCTCTAAATGACGCTTTACCCATCAAAAAAGTATCATCCGCAAACTGAAGATGTGACAAAGGTTCTATACCTTTAGCAACCAAAATACCTTTCCATGAACCATCTAGCTTTTTCTTCAAAACCAATTTGCCCAAAGCCTCTTCCATTATAATAAATAAGAAGGGTGAAATTAGATCACCCTATCTTATTCCTTTCTCTAATTCAAAAAAACCTTGGGGGCTACCATTTAACAGCACAAAAAAATGCAGTGAGTTTATACAACCCTCAACCCATCTAACCCAAGCTTCACAAACACCAAATCTTCTAAGAACTTTAAGAAGAAATCCTCTGTTGAATTCATCATAGGCTTTCCTAATATCAAGTTTGATTAACATTCTTTCTGTATGGGATAATCAGACTGAGTGAATTACCTCATGAGCTACAATATTACCTTCATAAATAGATCTGTTAGGTGAGAAACTACTCTGCTCTAGAGAAATTACCAAATCCAAAACAAGTTTTAGTCTATTTTCCATAACCTTCGAGATGATTTTATATTTAATATTGCATAGCACAATAGGGCTGAAATCACTGAAATTCACCAGTTCCTCCTTCTTAGGTACTAGGTTAATAAAAGTACTGTTGAAGTCTTTTAACACAAAGCCTCCCTTTCTAGAGTCTTCAACCACTTCCAACAACTCCCCAGCCAATATCTCCCACATCCTCTGAAAGAACAGTGCCGGGAAGCCATTAGGTCCTAGCGCTTTATCTCCACCAAGACTAAACAGGGCCACCTTCACTTCTTCTAACATCATAGCCTGTGAAAGCACCTGATTTTGAGCATTTGTGATACAATTTGGAATGACTTCTAAAACTTTGTCCTCTAGAGTTGGCTCTGCCTGGCTATTTTTAAAGGCATCAGATAAAATTCTCACACATTCTCTGTTTATTTCTTCCTTGTTTGAGAGCACTTGACCATGACTATCTTGTATAGAGAAAATCTTATTGGACAATCTCCTAACCTTCACCGCGTTATGAAAAAAAATTGTATTACGATCCCCTTCCTTAAGCCACGTCTCTCTAGAATTTTGTCGCCAGAATATTTCCTCCCTTGATAAAACCTCAGCATACTCCTTATTTTATGCTTTTTTAGATTGAAATGCCTCTTCACTCATCCCTTCTTCAATGACCTTTGAATGAAATTCCTCTAGATCTTTCTCCAATCTAAACTTTTTTGAGAAAATGTTTTTAAAGACCTCCCTATTCCACTTCTTCAGATGCTCTTTAACATATTGCAACTTTTTAAAAAACAAAAAATCCTTATTTCCACTCCTCTTGGGTGCATTATTCCACCAAACAGCAACTAACTCTTGAAATCCCTCTTCTTACAGCCACATTTTTTCAAATTTAAAGGGACATCGCTCAGGGACATCCTCTTCATGGATTCTCACACTTATCGGATAATGGTCTGATCCAGTAATAGGAAGAATATCAGCTTGAAACGTCCACTAAAAGTTCACCTAGTTACCAACAATAAAAAACCTATCAAGATTTTCTGCAATGTTTAAGAAACTTGCTCGCCTATTCGTCCAGGTGAAATCACCACTTTTAAACTGTAATTCAAAAAGACCATTATTATTCACAAAATCACTAAAATCTCTTTGTTTCTGAGAGGCCCACCCTAAGCCACCTTTCTTATCTGATGAGTGAAGGATTGCATTAAAATCACCTCCCAATAGAAAAAGGTGGTCACCATTTAAAGACAACACTTCTGAAATTGCAATCCAAACATTTTTTAGATCCATAACTCTATTCAGACTATAAATATTCAACAAGAAGAAATTTGCAACCAATTGCTTTGAGGAAACACACACCCACTGCCAATATTTCTTTGCTCTCACCAACTGAACCTCATTAGTTTCCTCTTTAAACAAATTTCCAATACCTCCCTCAGCTCCCTCAACTTCCACTATAAGACATTTCCACATACCAAAACACTTACAAAAGGAAAGAACATCAAAACCACTAAGTTTCAACTCTTGCAAAATAACTATATTCGGTCTCATTTGATCAAGACATCTTTTGATCAAATGAATCTTGTCAGGGGCATTGCAGCCCCTGACATTCCACAAAAGAACCTTCATTGCTCCCGGGAAAAGGCATAGCCTTTTCCCGATCTCAACTTTTTTTGGCCTGTTGCACTTCCAACAATTTCCAGCCAAACCCTAACTAACTTCCTGCCTCTTTTCTTCTTCTCACCAATCTTGACTTTAGATTTCTTTGCCAAAGTTTGTGAGAGTGTTCTTTTCTCCAAGATTCCCATTTTATAATTTAGACCTAGCTCATCACCACCAATAGCTTCATCCTCTATTGGCAGTTCAGAATCTGAGTTTTCAAAAAGACTCCCATCCTCATGAGCTTCTTCCAAGGAGCTTTCCAGATTTCTTATCTGAGAGATTTGAATGTCTTTAAAGAAGGGCTCCTCATCCTCTAGGTTTTCAACAACCACCTTATTGTCCGCTAACTGAGAACTACCAGGGGGATTAACATCTTCTTCTTTTTCTTCCCCATGCTTTTCTCCCCTTTTAAACTTAGATTGATCACAAAGATTGTTCCCTGAATTTTCTAAATTGCGCGGAGATGATCTTACAACTAAAGCCCATAAGACCCTGTTGTCACCCCCAAGAGTCTTGAAGTCATCTGATTTGGAAAATTTTCCTAGACTCCTCTCCTTCTCTAGAACCTCTCTCTCCATTAAGTCAACTTCAACCGACATTACATGATGTTCATTAACCATTTCCACCCTTAAAGCTTCACTATTAATCAAGGATTCTTCACCTTCCTTCAGAACTTCACAATCTAACCATTTTGAGCCAAACTCTGCACTTGGGTTATTGGTCGTGTCCTCAACAAACACCCTCATGCTAGCAACCCCATCTAAAGTGTCCATATTTTGAAAACCAGACCATAACTCCAAATCTGCTTCTTTTCTAGAGACATTCTCATTCTCACTCACAAGAAGTTCCCTATCTTGCGTCATTGCTTGTAAGAAATCACTATCCTTAGCTATAAAGGAACACTCTTTGGCCATAAGCAGTTCAATAGTGGCATTCTGCTTCAAGCCTTTCCATTTTTCTTGAAGCCTGCATTCCCCTGCAGGATGACCTATTTCTTTACACACATAGCACATTTCAATATTTTCCTCAACCTCTACTGATTGTTTCCAGATTCCTTCCCCAGATTTTAGTTCCACCATAGTAGGTAAATGGTGACTGGCCCTCCATAAAATGCAAATGCGAGCATACATGCTAAATTCCTTACTAGCTATGGTTTCATCGACTTTAACAAAGTCCCGAGCTTATCACCTATTTGTGTCAGGGTTTCTTGATTCTAGTACTCATGAGGGAGATTATATAGCCGGATCCAAATGGGTACCTCCGTAATAGCTTCCTTTTTAGGGTTAAAATTGGGCATCTAGTCTTTAATGAAAAAACCTTTACCCCCATTAGAAATGGGCCACTATTCATAATCCATTCCTTGTCTAAGGGTGTTGGGAAAATGACCAAATAAAAGCCATTAGGTAGGGTTTTCAAAATAGTGGACCTTCCCCAATGCTCATCACACCAGTTCCTAACCCTTTTGAAAGCCAACCAAGGACCACTCCACTTCATAAAAAAAGATTTTTGCTTAAACTCACTAATAGATTCAATCCATGCTTGACTGTTAATCAAAAGGGAAACAATAGTTGTATGTTCAACAGAGGGGTTTACCTCTTCCTCCCTCGAACGCTCGCCTTGCTGTCTCAGTCTCCAAAATTTTTTTACCACTCCTAAAATTGACTGGTTCCGTCAGCCTCATGTTGGCGTAGCCCCATCTATTCCTTAGAGCCGCATCCACTTGACCTTGAACCCCATTCCTCCTATTATTACCAGCTCTTCCATTGTTTTCCAGAGCCTTCCATGCTTGTTGGGGGGCATGCCATGGGGGGAGTTGCGCTCATCCACCATTATACCGACTTCAAACCTGTCTTCCCTACATATTTCCATTCCTCAGAATCCCTTGCGACTTGCAAGCACCATCATTGCTCCTTCGCTCCACCATCTCAACGGTAATTAGAGAGTATTTATGTTTGTTTTGAAGTTAATAAAATTTGGAAAATAAAAAGAATGGCAAATATCAAATAGTTTTAGATTTAATTTAAATTTAAATTTTAATTGTGTAAAATAAAATTTGAGGAAGATTATTTATGGATGTGCTTTAATTTAAGTTTTATTTTATTATTTTAATAGTGTGATCCAAATCTCTATAAAATAGCTAATTGATTTTTGTGTGATTTTCTTTGATAGAAAAATAACAATTACATACATTAAAAAAAATCATTCTTAAAAAAATGTAAAAATAAGTAACATTTATTTATTTTCAAATATGAAATGACTTTATAAAGCAAAAAATGAAAAAACATTTTAAAAAGAATGTTAAAAAAATAGTTTACTTGCTTTCCCTACAAACTCGCCCATAACACCCCAAACTTCTTAGCCAATTATGTTCAAGAAAAATATTTTTTACAAATTTTAAAGTTAAGTATTTAGCATGTTCACTTTAAAAAACTTAAATTATATTTGAAGAGCATAAAATTCTAGTTTTTAATTTGTTCAAAACCAAATTATTAATAATTAATTAACAAAATGAGTTGAAAAATCGCAATAGTACTATGCTTGACGAAAGTACTAATAATAACAAGAGGATGCTTGGAAACACACTTTTAAATAAGAGAAATATTTTTAACAATTGTTTTAGAATATGCTTGGAAGCATGATTTTTAAATAGAGAAACCTTTACCAAGATAAATATATTTAAATCTTAACAAATCTCAATAAACCAAATCTACTCTAATCTACCTAAAACACGTCTTTTATAAATAATATTTTGAATCTATAAACAAACTAATCTAATTAATAAGGATGCTCTACTATATGAAAACAATAGAAGAAAATCTACACTTGAGACTAGAAGTGTTACACATGAACAATTTTGTGTTGTGCTAATGTGTCCTTAGAAAAATCTGACAACTTTCCTTTGCTCTTCGATTATTAATCATTGGTAATAATCTCCAAGGGGGAAAATAAAAAATGAATCCCTTAGAAATAGTAGCTCTCCTTGATTTACCAAAATTTAAGGGAGAAGGATATCTTAATGCCCACATAAGGCATACACTAGTATCATTAGAGAACTCTTGCTTTGGGATGTAATAATTGCTCAATTTTTTTAGAAGACACTTAAAGGGATCACCCTTAGTGGTGTTAGTTGCTAGAGGGTTCCATCCACTCCTTTTATCAACACATCAAACAATTTATGGTAGCTTTCAACATGAACAAACTAGTCAAAATTGGGATAATTAAATTTTTGAATGTAGAAAAAGACAATAATGAGTCAATAGCTCACTTCTTGAACCGGTAGAGGTAGGTTTACACTTTTCCACTAAAATCCTCCACAAGGTCACATGGAATTTTGTTATATTCTCTTAGATGCTAAACAAGGATACACCTAAAGAGGTCCAAAAGCTCCCATATAAATTCTAAGAAGGACCTTTGGGGAGCACCCTTAAGATTTTCCAAGCTATAGTATATAACAATATTGAAATATAAAGTGAATTATTATAACAATAACATCAAAATAAGCATACAAATATTAATTTGTTTGTGTATTAACCAATAAAATGGAAATAGAGAAAGTATGTATAATTGGAAAACCATGATAACACAACACATAACAATGGATGTATGTTGAGAAACCCTTTTGAAGAAAAAAATCCACCATCAAAGAAAATATAAATTTGTATTAATCTTTAATGCAAGACTAGATATATAATATAATTCTCCCTTCAATCTAATAGCATTCTAGTAGCACTTGTATACCTATAAAAATCCATAAAACCTTTATCTAATGCATGTAATTTATAGAAGATACTTGAGATGGAACCACTGTAGATTCCTAAAACCATAATGCCCCACAACCATAGTATGAAAAACCCAACTCCCCCGTCTAAGAAATTAAAACATTCATGAATAGAAAATGTGACTCGAGTTTTTAACCCATGTGGAGAGGGCATAAATTCCCAAAATTAGTGCTCCATTATGATTTCCATTATCTTTGTGGATCCCACCAAACATGCAATGATTCTCCACTCTCTCACCTAGTGCCTAGTATGCAAAGAGTGGTGTGAATGAGGTCAAGTCAAATGGTAACCACCATTATCATGTTCCACCTCCTTCAATGTTTTTACAACTAATTTTTACAAGTTACAAGGAGAATAATTTAATAATATCCCAAAATCACCTATACGGGCATCTAATTACCCATTCCACGATTTAGGGAGATCCAACATTAAACACTAGGATTGTTATTAAATATCATTATTTACTAACAAGAAAAAGAAGAAGATGATGATCTAATGGAAGGTTTGTCTCCCATGACCAAAGTAGTACCAAAAAAATTAACAATAACAATAACAACCTTTGTGCACCAATAATATTAAAAATAAATATAAATTTAATCATAGATTGGGTCTCATAAGACCTATAGTTAAGACTATAGGTGGAGATAATCACAATCATAATAATAATAATTATGGTAGTAACAATAGTAACACTAATCAATATGACAAATGTTGATTTATTGCCTTGAAATAATTAATAACTAAGAAACAACCATCCTTAAAATAATTATCCCTTTAATGAGAACTATGTTTATCCCTAGCGTTGGCCAAGAGATTTTGACTTCAAGAAATTATATGTTTTTCATAAGCATAGGGTAATGATACCAAAACCTATTAGGACTATTACAAGTTCATATAGAGGTTTTTACAGGAATAATAATATCTATTTAGACACATATTTCCCCATCCATGGGATCTTCCTACAAAAAATAACCACATACTCATCGCCCCTAAAATTTCAAATTTAAGGATTTTTTAAAAATCCTTTCAAAAACCATGGGAAAAACAATGCAACATATTATTGCTCGTATAACCCATCATTATTCAGCTCAAATATAGTTTTAAACCCTAATGAAACAAACTTGGTTCATTAGTTGAGCCTACAAAGGGAAAACAAAAAATTTGGTTTGGTCATATTGGTCCATAATGGAAATACCCATTTGATCACCCAACTAAAGAATGAGGTACATGTAATATATTCAATCCACATAACCCCAAACTTGATGACCCTATGACTTGAATGAGGATCTTAATAAATATTTTATGTAAATCTCATTTAGAGACCTCCTAAGAAACTCTTCCTCTGCATTGAGTTATATTTTTGGAAGTATTCAAGTTGAAATACTTGAATCATATAACCCTACTTCCAAAAGGTCAAGTGAACCACGTTGATTTAGACCTTAACTCTCTAAAATCTGAATTATAGGTCCCAAATTTCTTCTTCAAATTCAAGAAAATGCCTTGAGAAGTCAAATTGAATAGAAGAGGACACCCTACCTTATATTTACAAGTTTGGGTTTTGAAAATTACATCTACAGGAACATGATTGATGACAAGGATGTTATGAACATAGTCCCCTTTTCCCTATTTCCAAGCATGAGGTATGGAGAGATAAAAATTATATCTTGTAGGGATACACTAAAGGGGGTATGATAACCTTAAAGCAATGATGTTTAGGAATATTTTCCTTTTGGTTACGCTTGGTCCTAAGATTATCCCACATTATCACATGTTATTCACAAGGACATGGGTTACAACATGTTACTTGGAAGACCTTGGATTCATAAGATGAATTTCTTACCTTCTAACTTGTTTCAATAGTTTTTATGCTTAAATATGTGGAAAATTTATCACAAAATGGGACCCTAATCCTTTTGATATGGTCTAGGTGGATCAAAATATGAAAAGGTTTGGGATACCAATTAACTATGGTTACTTTCATATCTAGTAACATCTCTTGCACCTATCCCACAAGTCATGCTCAAAATAAAAGGAGGAGAGTTTCAAATGGAAGATAAGGGGAAAGAAGTACCCAAGCTTGCAAAGGGAAAAATATCAAAAGGTGCTACTAGTGTTCCATTTGAGATATACCAACTTCTAGAGAATGATGACCTATTCAAGTTCTCCATTAATGCTTGTTCCATGTGAAATTATGCTTCCTTTAGAACTACAACTATCCCTATCAATGTGCTTAATGACATTTGTATGGTTAAATTTTTTGATGAGCCATGATAGGTTAAATCAAAACTATAACCTACTCCTCCACATAATAAAATTTAGACCATTTACTTCGATGGAGCTAGATATAACACAAGAGTTGGAGTGGGAATAGTGTTAATTTTCCTGGAGGGGAAATTTTTTTCACCTATCATGTGGAATTCTTATGAAAAACCGACATCATGAAGTACAAATCCCTTTCATTGGAATTCATGCTTGCACAAAGACTAGGTGCCAAAATTTGAGTATCTTTAGAGATTCCAAGTTGGATGTAACCATGCTTGTAAAATATATTAATTTATGTCTAAGTATTTGTAACCTTTCATTGATGTAATTTGAAGTTTATTTCATCAATTTGATTATTTTTTTTTCCAATCCAAACAAAGAGAGGATGATTGAATGAATAACTCTATGACCACCTCTTCTAGTACGTTCTCACTACACTCACAACTATAGAATTTAGAGTTTGTTGGTAAAATTTTTTTCATTGTGATTGTTTCTCCAAAAATGGCCCTATTTTCTTGAAGAGCAGTGATGGCTATTCCAACAATTGGAGAGATCGTTATAGAATAGCAATCTTCCTTTGCATTTGAGAGGGGAAACTCCCTCATGTGATGGGTTTTTTATGGTTTTTGTGTACTTTTAACTTGAAAGTACATGAAGGAAAAGATAAAAACTAAAGAAAGTTGAATAATAGAAACCCTAGTGATAGACATATGAATACAAACTAGGACTTCACAAGATATGAAAAACTACGAGAGGTTTTTACGAAAAAATATGTTTTGATGTGCAATGATGATGAAAGAAATATGATGAACCTCAACATACAAAGAGTTAGGCCACTTACACACATTCAAACCAAGATACCAAGATATGAACATTTTCAATTACATCAATTTCATAGATTACCAATGGTTTGCATAGTCTGTAACGTACTAACCCTTTAACAAAGTAAAAATTTCTAATTTTACACCAAACGAGTAAATAAACTAAGTAACAAGCCATTGCAGTAATTTTTTCTTTTCTTTATTGATAATTTCGAATTAAGAGGCATAGCGTATTACAACATGATTTCCTTTTCATTTCATATAATACATCAATGTAAGAAAGCATACATTTACAAACATAGCTCAAAGAGCTTTAGAACAAATAGCTGTAAGATGGTCCAGGATCCTTCCTTTCAAATCTTGGTTCTTTTCTCGCCTGTTGTGGAGGAGAAGCATCACTTAGGCGCTTTTTCACCAACCACAAATTCATAATGCGGTCCCCCACACATCTATCATTCGATAGATGGCCCTTCCCTTCAACGAAGAGATTGGTACAATAACCGATAATGACAACCAACTGAGCATAGTGTTGTGTCCTACATAACTAGAACTTGTAATCCCACAATCTTTGTCTAGCATGTAATACTGGATCATGGTTAACTGATAGTGTAGTCTTGGTAGTCACACAAACTAGAGTGGAGTCTCAAACATTCACACTACTTTGGCCAAAGTGTTCTCATTCAGTACTTCGAATGAAGTCATCTATCACATACACTACTCAAGTCCAATTTGAGTTAAGGCTATCTTAAGCCACACATAGGTATTTCCTTCAATGGATAGTTCATCATCCCAGATAACCTACAATCATATTGATCTATTTGGAATAAACCTACTTAATTAGTAAGTACACAAGTTAGGTATTTTCCTCTATGGACAGTCCATCATTCCAAAGATAACCTATAATATACTTGGATAACCCTACTTACATGTAAGTACTTTAAAATCCCTCCCATACTGGATTATCTATCCTAGGAGTAAACACAAGCTTTCCTAGTTAAATCAATAACTTAGCTAAATGCACCATATGTGCTTTCCATGTTCAATCATACCTAGTATATAATACTTATGATAACACCCATCTGCTACTATGGAGTACTTGAAAAAACAATATGAAAAAAGTATAATAGTTTCAACATCCTTTTCAAAAAAATCTATATTCTCGAATTCATATACTGGAAAAGACATCTTAACCATGCATGCAAGACACATCATTCAAAGTAAAATAACAAAGAAGAAGAGATCCCCATGCCTATTATTACTTATCCAAACTAAAGACAACAATGCAACCCTCTCCAACAACAATTAGCTTGATAATTAGCTTCTCAAGAATGTCACAATATCTCTATCTCACTTGTTGATAGCTTACTTCTCTCAAAATATAATCTCCTCACAACTATATGAACTCACTTCTTTTCTCCCAATATGAAACATAGTATGACTGGATATAATGCAAAAAATAGGAATTGCAAAATATATATAATCTTTAGAAAGGAATGTGTCCATCTCAAATGAAATAGCTCATCTATTTATAGAGCAACTAAGCAACCTCAAAGCCTACAGTTTAGGCATGTTAATGGACAAAAAACTTCATGCAAAGCAACACATGAAACAAATTAGAAATGTGGTGAATTCACAAGCTAATTCTTAGCATTACCACCTATAGGTCAACTTGTTTTGTGACAACAATCTGAAGACTTATTCAATCAACATATGCTTAATTCAAATTGTCACAATGAGAAGACATCTACATAAACTCAAATACAAAGGTGCCGCCATTTCCAATTCCATTTCCTACATGTTTGGTGCAATTAAACTTGGTCAATTTCCATTTTATGATAGCCAAGTTTCCATCGACCCAACTGGTGGATGAATCGACTTGAGAAATTTAATACGTTGGACAAAGTCAAGCTTGGTCTCCATAATGACATCGACCAAGTCAAGCATTTTAAAGACAACAATATCAAATGTAATGCAATGACTGAAACCACATGCCATTCATTATGATAATAAATTTTCATTAACAGTCATAAGCTATTAATTCGACCTCCATTGACATAATCAATATCAAACTCCATTTCATAGTCTCTATAGACTATGAAAAAACCTTTTAAATTGGCTTCAATGAATAAGAGATAGTTGATTTAAAATAACATATATAATATGTTTTTGATTAGGTAAGCAACATTTACAAGGTGCTATAACCTTCACAAAGAACCACTAGGTCCAATAGAGTTCAAGACCAAAAATACATCAAAATAACAACGCCAAAAAACTAACACAATGGACAAACAACAAACGGACAAACAACAGACCAATAGTAGACTAACTGGCATCTTCCCAGTTTTTCGACAGGAGATTAACATCATTTTTGACCCATTCCTAACGGTCTTCAACATTTTTCATGTCCATTTCATCCTTCATAACCGCTGATAGGGTACTGGTAACACAGTGGACCGACTTAATCGTGAAGCAGGTCAAACCATAAAATGTTTTTCCAGTTTATCCAATCTTTCCTTTAGCACACAAAGCTCATCCCCTCCAATCTTAGTCTTTCCGGTATCAGCATGCTCAACATCCAATGGGTCCAAAGACTAAGAGGCCGAAACCTCCTTTTGCACTTTGCCCATATCAGAAATGGAGCTGGGCCCTCTAGCATGCTCCTTCTCCTCACCCTCAAACTCCTCTTCATCCCTGCTATCTTTGCTGTCAGACCGCTCCTCTTTCGTATCCAAGTCTTTAACCTACACTCTTTTGCTATTCTTGGCTAGCCTACTAGAGTGTCGAATGATGGCATCACAACCAATCACCACCGTATCCCCCATAGAGTCCTTGCCCACCACATTTTTACCTTTGCTCGGAGGATCCTTCATATATACATATATGCCCACCATATTATTATATATAATATATATATTATATACATATATACATATTTAAATACTTACATGTATTTATATATATGTATATTTATAAAACCATTAATATATATATATGTAAATATATATTAATGGTTATATATATATGAGTATTGTAACACGGGAAAGGGTAGCTTAATTCATATAACTTGATAATTGTGCCTCACTCATGGGCTCAAGGGCTTGTTTAGACTTGGGATGAGATGAGAAGGCATGGAATGGCAAGATTGTTATCTTTTCCCTTTGAAAGATAATTGATTTCGCATCAGTTTCTATGTGGGGCCGGGGGTTGTGAGAGGCTACCAAGGTAACCCAAGATGGGGGCCGGGGCCTAGGAAGATCTGCCAGGGTAACCCATACAGCTTTGTGATGACACTCCTCCTATGACAACGGTTTAATTATTTAGTTGATATACTTGATTATTTTACTCTGGAAGCAATGTAACCTTTATGTATGTATTGTTCTTGTATGGTATAGTATTGTGTGTTGCTTGTGTCTAGAAGTTGTTGGTTTTTCCTAGGAAGCCCTTTTACTATCTCCTAGCATGGGGGGTGGGTCTTCGGGTACCACTTGGTTGGGTGGAACATGCACCATACACCATTGGGTTCCCATTTCATGTTCTTGATGGCGGGATCTTCCGGATTGGAGAGCTCATGTGTACCAATTGCTTTGTACTATCTCTTATGTTCTTTTGTATTAGTTGGATATTTTGTACATGTACCACTCCTCATTTTTATTTGAGGAGGATTCTTGTATCATTGTTATTGTAATATTATTGTATGATCTTCCTCATTTTGGAAATGAGCTTTGTAACTGCTTTATGGAATGAATGCAATCTATGGATAATTCTTTAATGTGCTTTGTATCTAATGAGATGAGTTTAATGCTTAGGATGTATGTTATTTATTTCATGAGTATGATTAAATGCTATGGATTAGTTTACTTTTGCATATTATGGGATTCGAATGTAAGTGTTGTCACGTATCTTAGAGGATGTATGCATTAAGTGTAGTTCACTTTACATGTTATAATTACACTTAATTTTTTTTTTGTCACGCTTCCGTTGTGTTTGCATCATCCTTTAGGGTTACGTGGCGGGGCGTTACAAGTACAGGCAAGATAGTATATAATAAACACATTATATTGAATGTATGCATATATATGTATAAACGTATATGCCTCTATGTACACGTATGTGTAGGTATATCTATATCGATGCATCTGTATGAGCATGTCCATTCACCAACACGCATGTATCAATATACATACATATATATATGTATGTATATTGATACGTGTATATACTATACGTATATATATATATATATGTTCACATCCTATTCACATATAGCCATTCACGATTACCATCATATTGATAAGTGTTTACATGTGGTACATCTATACATCTATACATATGCATATATGTGTCATTAGATCTCATTGACACGAATGTGCATATATGTAAACATACTTCCACGTACATCCCACTAGTCAATATAATCCTAATAGCACAAGAAAGATCTCAAAAGCTCAAATAGATAAACATCACCTAATGTATGTAGAAGTCTACAAGACTCTCAAATGCAGAAATACCAGCTAATGATGACTTACTTATTACCCACAGACTGACTCAACTCAATTATTCTAATGTGGTGTGTGTATATGCTCAGATGGTTTACTTTTACCGATTGCCCGACCAAGATCTTCTCCCGAGTGATACTTCCCATCCACCTAGAGGAATGGAACACATACCTACATCCACTAACACATGCACACGACAGTCAATTGTTCATAATGATATGCAGTACACATAAACATCTCCAAAGTTAGAATAATAATAATTCAATAACCTTTCATTCACATATATGCAGTATTTCATCATGAATAACATCAAATAAGGTAACATAAAATGAGACAACATCAAATGAGATAAAATTCATATTGATAACAAGGTACAAACATAATTTATTCATCTCTAGAATTCATATTACATTCATATTTACCCTATGAAGTAATAGTAAATAGTAACTACACAACTGGGGTGCAACATACTCCCCCCTTATGAATCATCATTCCCAATGACCTAAGGTATTATTAAAACATAACAATTAACAACACATTTCTCAAACATTCTCAAAAGCACTATGAATATGAGGAAAGTTCTATTGAATTTTCGCATAGTCCTCCCAAGTAGTTGAGTCTTCTGCATACTGGTCCCACTAGAATTTACACTGCAAGACCTCTCTTTTATGCAAGCATAGCTTACATGTTCCTAGCACCTTGACGGGCTTAAGAGTTACTACTCTGGGGTCATGTACCTGTAAAGCAGTCTAATCAATTACATGATTATCCCTTGGTACATAACTTTTTAAGGTAGGACACATGGAAGACATTATGCATTCTAGCAAGAGCTGGTGGAAATGTGACTCGATGGGCTATTGGATTCACTTCCTTTAGAATTTCAAAAGGTCTAACATAATGCGGGGATAACTTAGAAGACTTTCCAAATTTAATGGAGATTTTGTGAGGTTTTACTCTCAACAATACTTTGTCACCTAAGGCAAAATTATGTGGCACTCTCTTAGCATTAGTGTAACTTTTATGTCGATTGTTAGCTTCAGCTAACCTTTGCTTGACTACTTTAACTTGTTCATCCATTTCAACCAACATTTCTAGCCCAAGACTCACTCAATCCTCAAGTTTATCCCAACTTATAGGAGTTTGACACTTTTGGCCATACAAACTAGCTTCGAAAGGAGCCATCTTTATCGTAGAATGATAAGAGTTATTGTAAAAAAATTCGACTAAGGGTAAGTAATCCTCCCACTTGTACTATTGATCCATACAATACATCCTAATTAGGTCTTCCAATACTTGATTTACCCTTTCATTTTCCCATCCATTCCAGATGATATGCTAAGCTAATATTCAACTGAGTCCCTAGTGCAAAAAACAAGGTTTGCTAAAACCTAGAAGTGACTCGTGCATCCCTATCTGAAATAATATTTTCAAGAATCCCATGCAATCTAAACACTTCTTGCACAAATTTTATTGCTATGATAGGGGCTCCATTAGTTAGGTTCCTTTGTACAAAATGTGCTACTTTTTTAAGCTTATCTACTACCACTAGAATGGCATTGTGCTTATTCCTAGACATAGGAAACCCTTTCACAAAGTCCATACTTATGAATTGCCACTTCCTCTCTAGTATATTATTGGGGTATAACAAGCTTGTAGGATGATGATGCTCAAATTTCACCCTTTGAAAGTCAAGACACCTTGCCACAAAACTAGTGGAATCTCTTTTCATTCCCTTCCAGAAGTATAATGGTTTTACATCAGCCATCATTTTCATCACTCTAGGATGTCCAAAGTATGGTGCTTCGTTTATTTCCTTCCATACCAAATTTCTTAATTTCTTTGTGTCAGGTACATACATTCTACCCTTATATCTAAGTATTCCATTAGGTTCAAATTGAAAACGCTCATACCTAGAATCTTGTGGATTATCAGTGAGTGCTTGCTTAACTTGCAAGTAATACTCATCTTCCTTTCACTTTTGGAGTACTTGCCCCTTAAAATCTATTTGGATTGTTACTATATAAGCAATGTGTCATCTTCAACTTAATGCGTCGGCAACCCAATTTTATTTTCCCTTAATATAATTTATATTTAAATCATAGTCAACCATTAGATCTAACCATCTTCTCTGCCTAGCATTTAGATTAGGTTGAGTAAAAAGGTACTTTAACCCATTATGGTAAGTTTTCAAATCAAAGGGTTTTTCTAGCAAATAGTTCCTCCACATTTGCAATGCGTGAACCACAACTTCTAATTCTAAATCATGCGATGCATAATTCATCTCATAAGGTTTTAGCTTCCTAGATTCATAAGCAATTACTTTCCAATCTTGCATCAGTGCACCTCCTAACCCCTCTCCACATGCATCCGTGATAACCGTGAAGTTACCTTCAGGATCTAGTACTTTTAAGATTAGTGTGGTGGTTAATTTCTCCTTGAGGAGGTCAAAAGCCTCTTGACACTTCTCATTCCATTCAAATATCTTTCCTTTCTTTTGAAAAGAAGTAATTGGGAAAGCAATCTTAGAAAAGTTTGCAACAAACTTCCTATAATACCCTTCCAAACCCATGAAACTTCTTACCTCCAACATGTTCCTAGGTATAGGCCACTCAATTACTACTTTGATCTTAGCTAGATCTACAACAATTCCATCTGCTGAAATCACATGACCTAAATAATGTACCCTCTTTTGGAAGAATGTACACTTGGAAAGTTTAGCATACAACCTATGTTCTCTCAAATGTTGTAGGACCATTTCTAAATTCTTGTAATGTTCTTCCTCATTTCTAGAATAAATCAATATATCATCTAGAAAAACCTAGCACAAATTTGTCAAGGTAATCCCTAAACACACTATTCATCAACTTCATGAATGTTGCAGGTGCATTTGTTAAATTGAAAGGTAAAACAGTGAACTCGTAGTGTCCATATCTGGTTCTACATGCAGTTTTAAGATATCTTCATCCTTAACCCTCAACTGGTGATATCCAAATCTTAGATCTATTTTAGAGAATATGACGACACCCATCATTTGATAAAAAAGGTCGTCAATACATGGAAACAAATACTTGTTCTTAACCGTAGCTTTGTTGAGCATAGGATATTTGATGCACAATCACAATGTACTATCCTTCTTCTTAACAAAGATGACTAGCATTCCCCAAGGTGATACACTTGGCCTTATTAGTCATTTTGACAACAATTCGTCCAATTGTGTCTTAAGTTCCATAAGTTCAGTGGTTTTCATCTTATAGGGTACCTTAGAAATAGGTTTTGACCCTGGAATAATATCTATAGAGAAGTCAAATATTCTTTACGGAGGCAATCCTGGTAACTCCTTTGGAAACACATCCGAAAATTTCCTCAATATTGGATACTTCTCCATATCTAATTTCTAGTTTCATCTATTTCACCATCTTCTAGTTCATGTAAACTTTGGAATTCTGAATCATCACAATCCTTCCCAAGTTCTTCAATCTTTATGGTGAAGAGTTTACACCCTTTCTTCTTAGCTTTTAAAAGTTGCATTGTCGTAATTTGTCAAACCCTAACCTCTCTAGGTATCCCATGGAATTTAACTTGATTCCCAAAATCATCTAGGAATTGTACAGTCTTAGCATGGTAGTCTACCTTAGCCCTATGTTTGCACAACCAATTCATATCTAGGATAACATCATATGATCCTAGAGGTGTGACATAAAGGTTAACTTATGTAGAAAAACTAGGTAGTTCTATCCTAGTCTCAAATATACATTGATCCATCTTTGCTCTTGTTTGGTTTGCATACTCTACATTCCAAGACATTGCCATGTGTCTCGCCTTTCTAGATAATCTTTTAGCTATTCTAGGTGAAATGAAATTCTCAGTTCCACCAGTATCAATAAGAATAGAAATAGGTAAGCCAAATAAAATATTTGACATTTCAACTAGAGTTACTTGGTACTCTGCCTGATGATCGTCCATTGTTGCATGTATCTTATGTTGAAACATTGCTTGTTGATTGGGTAATGGATTACCATATGGTCGCAATCCAAAAGTTTTATTGGGACATTTACTAGCATAGTGATCCCCTCTGCATATAAAACATCCTGTAGGTGGTCCTCTTTATGTATTTTTCCTTGGATTGCAATTGCATAGTCAGATGAGGGAATTTTCATTTCCCAAAAAAATTACATAAAGGAAATGCTATGTAAGTTCGGGATGAAAGACTGCAAACTGATGAGTACACCTATGGTGATAAGATGTAAGTGGAACAAAGATGATGAATCTTCTTTGACAAACCAAAGCTTGTAAAAAATGTATGATTGGTAGTTTTTTTTATGTGAGAACATCTAGATCAAATATAAAATAGGTAGTTGGAATGGTTACTAGATTTCAGGTAGCACCTAAAGAAACTTATGTTAAAACAATAAAGAGAATATTTAGGTATTTTAAGACTACAATGGATTTTGGACTATGGCATCCTAAGAGTGAAAATTTCACTCTAACCACATACGTAGATGTAGATTGGGCAGGATGCATAAATGACTGGAAGAGCACAAGTGGTGGAACATTCTTTCTTGGTGATAGTTTGGCATCCCGGTCGAGCAAGAAACATGACTCAGTTTCATTATCTACAAAAAAGCAAAATACATTGCTCCAAAATCATGTTGCACTCAGGTATTTTGGATGAAGCAGAACTTGAAGGAGATGAATATTGTGTTTGATGAACCTATCACTATTCTCTATGATAACACCAATGCCATAAATATCTCAAAGAATCCAGTGATGCATTTACGGACAAAACACATTGCAATCAAGTATCATTTTATGAGAGAGAAAGTTTTAGAAAAGTAAAGTTGGAGTATGTGGAAATAAAGGAGGAAGTAGCAGATATATTCACAATACCACTTCCTAAGGAGATATTTAAGCTTTTTTGATAGAAGCTGGGATTTATTTCTCCCTCCTCTTGAATCAAGAGGAAGCATAGGTTGAGGGGGAGCTTGGTCTCCATACTGCAAGAAGGCTTGGTGGTCTTGCAAAGTTTTTTCAGAAGCAATGAAGCATGGATTCAGGGGGAGTCTATCTAGGAAACATGTTTCCAAATTATGCTATGTACTGGGATTGCAAAAAAGAAAAAAAATTGGATACTAAGGAGGAGAAATGCAGGATGTTGACCTTTTCCATTGATGTCAAAGGGGGAGAAAGTGGACTCAAAATGTTATATATTTGGGGAGAAAGTGAACTCAAAATGCCATATCTTTCAAGGGGGAGAAATCAATTTAAGAGGGAGAATTGTGTTTGTGTGTGACCAGCTGGTTCTATGGGTGGACCAACATTTTGTTGTTCGTCATCAATGACAAAGGGGGGAGATTTTTTAACATAGGTTGTCATTGATATCAAAGGCTGTCAATGATGTAGTAAGAATGTTGATGTCAAAGATGAAAAGGATTGTAGGAGTACTAGAATTATCATTATATTCCCTTATCATATATGCATGGTATATGTCAAAGGTTCAATGTGGTTGCATACCTATTTGTGTTGGAAATTTTATTGTCATGAAGAAGTTGTCTCATCAATCATATCACTATTAGTTTTATTGAGACATGACTTCCTTCCAAAGGTTGGTGTAATTGTTGTGTGCTTTCTATATCATGTATCTATCTATTCACCATGTCAATTATGGTTTGGAGGACTATACTAGAATGTTTCAACCTGATATTTATCAGGTTCAATGTTTCTCAAGTCTCCCTTCTAGAGACTTTGTAGGCTCTATGGTTTGAGAGGAGAGTATTCCTACACTTGTTCTGTCATATTCTAGAGTTTTCAGAGGATAGGTTCAGGATATAGAAAGTTTGAAGTGACAAAAGGTTCTCTAGGTTTGTCTGTCAACCAGTTGAAGTAACGACTAGTGTACAAAATTTAAATATTGTGTGTGGTGTTAAGATAGGACTTGCTTAAGGTCCTTGTGGTGGTGCACAACATCATGTTCTATTGGCGGAAAGAAAAAAATTATTTTGGACCAACGTGCTACAAGTTTCATGTAATTTGAATTTAGGTCCACCTTATGTTGTCTTGACTATTTGTGGATCCCTATTCAACATGGAAGAGTGTTAATTCAATGTCATGTATATATTTTAAATGCTTAGATGCATTGTTATGTATGAGTGTCAAGTAGAATTACACCGATGTGAAGAAAAGTTGGCTATAGGTGTAAATTGAAGAGAAGGTTGTGTTCCAATTTATGTGGTATCATCAGAAGATCATATGAAGAGTAGAAGAGTGTTTGAGGAAACTTTGACACATGAATGAGGAATGTTATGCTATATAGCAGATCCACAAGCATTATCTTTGTATTTTGGTAGGACTGTGTTCTACCTGTTGTACTGATTCAATTGGGGATTGTTGTCTCTAATATTTTGGTGCCTACAAGAACATCAAGGGATTGGTGTCTTTGGTAGGTTGGTGCCTACTTCAGTGTGTAAAATTCACTTGTATATTTATGCATTGTGAGGCTAGATTTGGACAATAAATCCAAGCAACTATTCTCACCGTGGTTTTTCCCATCTTGGGTTTCCACATATATCTAGTGTTCATGTGTGTGCTTTATGATTTTATGTTTTAATTGCTTGTGTAGGATTTGCTAAGAAGAATCATATATTCTAATAACTATAGCAAATATTCAAATTGCATGATCTAATATTATGTGTTGAAATTGAGAATTTTGAATTGGTTAGATCTACTAATTTACCCCCCTCTCAATAGATTGTGTGCCCTTCAATATATATAATGACTATGTTAAATTGAAATATATATATATATATATATAAATATCAATTTAACATAGTCATTATATATAGTGACTATGTAAATTAAAATATATATATCATTTAAAATTTTTCCAACACCTAGCATAATTTCATTTTCTTGAGAGCTTCAAAAACCTATTCAACAAATCCATTTTGTGTATACTCTACAATCATTGAAATTCCATGAGATGATATCTCTTCGAGTCACTATATTAAACAATTATCATGGTGCCTATGCTTCCATGTTGCATACATGTCTACCAAGGCACTTTCAACTACACTATCTAACAAAAATACCCCAACCATTATGCTTCGATGGATGCCCACACATTGTTCCAAGTCTCCCATTTTTCATATGTAGGTTGCAATGGTAATTTCCTATGAGAAACTAGTTATAATAACTACCTCTTCTCCATACAAGAAATTTATTTTACAAGATATTCATAACTCAAAACTTTTGAGTTGTGAAAATTCATAGCCTTTAATATTTGGGTTGTGAGTTGTGAAATCATGTAAAGTTGTGCGATTAAGATGTGTTTTCTAACCTTTACCTTTTAAAGGTTAGGATTTGGAAAAAAGGTGAGTAGTTAAACCTTATTTTCTAATCTTCACCTTTAAAGTTAGGATTTTGCAAAAAGGTGTGTAGTTAAACCTTATTTTCTAATCTTGGGTGGGTGCAAAAAGATGGGGGGCCAAAAAGTGGCCTCCCCTTTCATTTAATTTTTTTTTTCCTAATGTGAGCATGTTATAATGCACTCGCATTATGGATTGGAGTGACCGAGTATTAGGCTCGATCACTCCCAAGCTATAACACACTTGTGTTATAATGCAATCACATTATATGTTATTTAAACAAAAAAAAGCAAAAACTTCATTCTATGTTTTTTGCAAGTTTCTATTATCCCCACAGCTTGAAACCCCTACATAATGTGCTCATGATTTTAGGGAAAAAAATACTTCAATTATTCATCGAATCTTCATCAAAATATCGCTACGATGTGAGAGAGGTCGAAGAAGTAAGTAATTTCTATTTTTTGTGTGAATTTGGCATCAAATAGGTAGATTTAATATGTTTTTTTATGTAAATTTATTTCATTTTTAGGAAATGATAATGTACCTCCAAACATTCCTCAAATTCCTCTTCAAAATCTTGATTCACCTCATGCCTAAATCCCTACTGAAGAACAACCCCAAAAACATCTCCAACAATTCCTCAACATGCTTCGGGAACTCAAGAAAATTTAATGGGTAAAATTGAAAATAAATAAATAAATAAAAATTGAGGATATAATTGCAAGGTTGAAAGATCTTGCAAGCTCAAGCTCGCATAGAACCGCGCTTGCTCAATCACTTGAGTCAATAGTATCACATGTCAATTCAATTAGCAAGCAAACAAGTAGTTGGTTAGAGAAGAGACAAGAGTTTAGAGAATTTTATGCAGACAAATTATCCCATAAACAAGTGAAAGATGAAAAAATTATAATTTTTAACTTGTGTGTGCTATTCAAAAACCCTAGAATGAATCAACCTTTACATGGAATTCAAGAGAGAGGTTCACTATCCATTGGTGCAACCACCAAGGGATAAAGAACTATTTTTGGAGGAAGTGGTGGATGGTTTTTTACCATCCTCCATGCAACAACAATGAGGTGCCACAATATTTTTTGAGGAAACTCTACTATGAGTTTGTCCTTAATACAATTCTAAACTATTTTTACATTTGAGACTTCTAGGGTAGAGGTGGGGGCTTTGCACAGGACAAAGTGGGGGCATGTATCGATGCACAAAAACTAGCTAGACGAGCACTCACTAGACTAGCATATGAGCATGTGACTATCCCTTCCATTGTGAAGGAGAGTGTTGAGGTTGATACATTGTAGTCGATTAGTTCCTTGATCCAAATCCTTATACAACATACTAGTCCTCTAGCATAGGGTGAGCCGACGAGTCTTTGGGGAGTAGAGTTTGACCTCATTATTATTAGGCTTTCAGATCACCCTGTTGTTATGATCCCACACATAGTCATGATGCAAGTGCCTAGTGTACATCTATAGCTGATTAGATGGTGATGACAGATGCCCTCCTTCATGAGGCATTCGACCTTGATAGTTAAGTAAATGTTAGCAAGTTTATTGAATTTAATTTATTAAATTTCATTTTTGAAATGCAAGATTAACTAAATTAGTTGAATTATTATAATGAAAATTTAGGGTCATTGCATTCACTTTGTTTTTAGTGGTCCTCCACCTCCCTATTATGCGACCACATGTACTGCAAAGGTATGCAACTAGTAAAGAATTATAAATATTACATGTGAATAGATAAATATTATATGGATGGTATTCTTATATCTCATTTTGGATGTTGAATAGGTTAATCTTGGAGCTTTGAAAGTTACACCTTCCAGTGGAGGTGGTCATCAAAATTTTCACTCAGGTAGTATAGACTATTTATAATTTTAAAATAATAAAATATGTTTTATAATTTAATAATGTTTAATGACTTGAAGGTTCTAAATAGTTTGTAAGTATGCTTTGTACTTTTTAATTAATTTTATTTTAGGTTATTATGCACTTCATAATCTATGAATTTAATTTGTTGACGTTGTTGACCTCCAAAAATATAGGCTAGTGGCATCACTAGCTTGTAGCATACCATTTCACTCTTATCCTCCCGAC
The DNA here is from genome assembly GCA_007258455.2 of Sequoia sempervirens. Taxonomy (NCBI): domain Eukaryota; kingdom Viridiplantae; phylum Streptophyta; class Pinopsida; order Cupressales; family Cupressaceae; genus Sequoia; species Sequoia sempervirens. The sequence continues at coordinate 171,713 of VDFB02355583.1, read as the reverse complement.
TATCATCACTAGCTTATAACATACCATCTCTTTGCTCACTGTTGGGCTCATGAATGTTGCTTAGGATATTGATCTTATTCCTACCCTTGTCCTATGTTGACTATACTTATCATGATGACTATGTTATTGCATTCATACATTATGGATGTAGACTTTCGTTTATACCTTTGAAGTGCTTGACATCATAGAGGACTGCTCTCTTGCTTTCTTGACTGTATATTGTCATCTTCTATCAATTATCTTCAATGGTATCTACTTCATAGACAAGGTATTTTCCACTTATCATTTAGAAATATATGCCCTCTTTCTATCCCTTCAAAAGGAATATCCTCTATTAATATGATCATTAAGAGGGCACTGTCACTCTAAACTATCCTTTAATAATAAACTATTGCATGCTCCTCTTATACCATTGTATTAATTTTTTTGCTTCTCCTATGAGACTATCTTGTAGCATTGGATTTCATGTGATTACCACCACATTCATGACTATTATGCACTCTTTACCTTGAGGTATCTTGGTTGAAAACATATAAATTATCTCCTAATAAAAATCATATTCCACAATTATCCCTTGAAGCATTCTTTGGTATTGAAATATAGGTGATTGTCCTATTACATCTTAAAGTGGCCATACACTCTCATATTCAATCTTATGTAACTATCCTATTACAACTCTTTATTTATGCTATATCCTTTATTGTTCATTTGTTGTCCTTTTTTCATCATTTCTCCTTGTGATCATTACTCTACCTATGTGAATATTACACTGTCCACTGTAATGAAGATATCTCACTCCATTTCTTAGCTATCTCTTCTTTGTGATTCACCCATGAATATGAATAGAATGTTGAGGTTTTATGAAAATCATGGAGTGTCTTTATATTTGTGATTTTTTATCAAGATCTTAGGACCACTGTCTCCTCATTGCTCACTATCACTACATCATTTTGCTTTTAGTTGGTAGTGCTTATTATTGTTTCTTTTCATGCATCTCATTATCATGGTTTACATTATTTCTATAAATCTTATTCCTATTTCAAAAATTCTTCGCACTTCACATCAAAAAAGGTTTGCATGACTTCTTTATGTAATCATGATATTTTCCCTTCCTTGCATGATATAATCATCCCTAGGATTGTCATCTTGTGACTATCCTTTACTTTGAAATTGTCCTTATGAAACATGCAAACCCTTGAAGCAATGTATAGTTCAATAAGTACTCAAATTTTGTTGACTATCTCATACATTATAAGCCATGATATGCATCACTCTTCTAGTTTTCATAATTGAATAATGTTGTTTTATTTTCAAATGATGTAAGCAGAGACTCCTCTCGATGTTGATAGGGAAATGGAGCATGATGTCTCTACTGAAATAGATAGCTTGATACATTTGATAAGGGTATGAGGCAGATTAGTAAATTTCAAATTACATTTGTTGTTATAGTTGTTTATTATTGAAAAATCAAATGATTATTGTAGTTTAATTTCTATTTGGATTGTTTTTATAGGACTTTATAATGCCATAAATTGAGCATGCCACTATTTTGGATGAGGAGAGAGATCATTTGGTGGTAGTAAGTGATTATTTTGTTAAATTTTTTATTTTTATAATGTAGTTTCTATATATTAATGTCTATACTTTTTATTGTAACAGGTAAAACTCCATGAAGAATTAAATATGAGGAGCAACCATCGAGTTCAAAGTGGACCATTTTCATATGCATCTCCATACCATCGACGATCAAAGGCCACCCGTGATCTTTTTCCTTCACCTGGAGGGGAATGGATTTTTATTGGGGTCCTTTGTTGTATGCCTATATGGCATTTTTTGACATATATTTTGTATTGCATATATGTGACTTTGTATCCCTATATGGAATTCTTGTACAAGCCTATATGGCTATTTTGTATATATGTTAAACTTATATCAACATATATTGATGTATGCCTATATGTCTATTTGGTTAATACACATCTTTTTTATTGATGGTGTCCATATTTGCATTATAAATCCATGCTTCAATGGATATTTATAGATGGTTTACTTCAAATATTTAAAATCCAAGTGTATTCCATGCTTCATAACTTATTTCACATTAATTCCACCTATATTTGTTGGTTAATTATTAACTTTCCTACACCAATATGTGTTTGTGGTCTTCGATGACATTTTTGGCATATAGTTATGAAATCAAGTTTTATTCAAGACAAATTACAAAAAATTTACACTACGTTTCCAATAACTTTATTCAGGTATATTCAAGTACCTATCCATTCAAGTACCCATCCTCTAGTTGGCCGACCACTACTTCAAATTTAGAGGCATATTCTTCATGCCCACACTTTCTTTCATCTCAAAAAAAAGTTTTCTTATATTGACCAAAACGTTTATGACTGTATTGAGTTCAAGCAATAGAGGAGACTAGTTCTTTGGTGTATATTATTTAGTCATAAGATTATAAAGACACCTACATTGACCAAAAATTGTAAAGTGGACTTATTCTATAGCCACCCTAACGTGTTCAAATTATCGGTTTAGCCCCAGGAGATGAAGAATATAAGTAATGCCTCTTGACAATTTTTTATTAAATGCAACTGACACTTTTTGAAACATATGAAACATTGTTATTGTAGAGAGACCCTACATGACCTTATACCTTCAGACATAATGTTTCTAAGAGCCATGGTTTTTGAGTAATAGGTCATCAAAGTTTGTTGCCCTTTTGTACTTTGGTCTCTTAAAATAAATTGTCAGTGCAATGTAGTCTAGAACATTTTGGCATGCTAGGGTGCGAAATAGGACCTTGTATAGCATAAACCTACCAACCCTGACATGTTGGAATTATCGTTTTGGTCTCATGATGAACAAAACAAAAATTGCACCACCTTGCAACTTTACATTACATGCATCTGACACTTTTTCTATCAGCTAAAACCTTGTCACCAAAGACAAATGGATCAAAGATATGAAAAATTGAGAGAGGTCATTGTATAGGTGCCCTATGTGATCCTTTACCTTCAAGAAGTGTGTTTCTGAGTGCCAGGATTTCTGAGTAAAAGCTCGTCAAAGTTTGCTGCCCTTTTGCACTTTAGTCTCTTAAGAGAAATTGTCATTGCAATGTAGCTTAGAATGTTCTAGCATGCTGGGGTCTGAAATAGGACCTTTCCTAGCATAAAACTATCCATCCAGACATGTTGGAACTATCAATTTGGTCGCATGATGAATAGAACAAAAATTACACCACCATGCAACTTTACACGATATGCATCTGACACTTTTTCCATTGACTGAAAACTTGTCACTGTGGAAAAATGGATTAGAGATATGAAAAAATGAGAGAATTTATTGTAGAGTGGCCCTATGTGATCCTACCTTCAGACGAAATGTTTCTAAGTTCCATGGTTTTTGAGTAACAACTCGTCAAAGTTTGCTATCTTTTTGCACTTTCGTCTCTTAAGAGATATCACCGATTCAATGTAGCTCAAAATGTTTCGGCATGCTAGGGTGTGAAATAGAACCATGCCTAGCACAAACCTACCCATTTGAACATGTTGGAACTATCCATTTGGTTGCACGAAGAACAACAAATTACACCACCTTGCAACTTTACACTACATACATTTGACGCTTTTTCCTTTGACTTTAAACTTGTCACCACAGGAAAATAGATCAAAGATATGCAAAATTGAGAGAGGTTATTATAGAGGGGCCCTACATGATACTGTAACTTTAGATGGAATGTTTCTAAGTGCCATGATTTTTGAGTAACAACTCATCAAAGTTTGCTACGCTTTTGCACTTTGGTCTCTTAAGAGATATCGTCGGTGCAATGTAGCTCGAAATGTTCTGGTATGCTGGGGTGCAAAACATGACCTTTCCTAGCATAAACCTACCCATCTAAATGTGTTGGAATTGTTGGTTTGGTTGCACGATGAACAAAACAAAAATTACACCACCTTGCAACTTTATACTGCATGCATTGACACTTTTTCCATCGACTGGAAACTTGTCACCACAAGTGAATGGTTTTGAGATATGAAAAAAAGAGAGGTTATTGTAGAGGGGCCCTACGTGATTCTGTACCTTCAAATGAAATGTTTCTAAGTGCTACATTTTCTGAGTAATAGCTCATAAAAGTTTGTTGCCCTTTTGCACTTTGGTGTCTTAAGAGATATCAACCGTGCAATGTATCTCAGAATGTTTCAACATGTAGGGGTGTGAAACATGACCTTGCCTAGCATAAACCTACCCATCTAGATGTGTTGAAATTGTCGGTTTGGTTGCACGATGAAAATAATGAAAATTACACCACCTTGCAACCTTACACTGCATGCATTTGACACTTTTTCCATCAACTAAAAACTTGTCACCATGAGAAAATGGATCAGAGATATGAAACCAAGAGAGGTTATTGTAAAGGAGCCCTACATGATCCTATACCTTCAAATGGAATGTTTCTAAGTGCCATGATTTTTGAGTAACAACTCATCAAAGTTTGCTGCCATTTTGCACTTTGGTTTCTTAAGGGATATCGTCGGTGCAGTGTAGCTCAGAATGTTCTAGCATGCTGGGGTGCGAAATAATATTTTTCCTAGCATAAACCTACCCATTCAGATGTGTTGGAATTGTCAGTTTGGTCACACAATGAATAGAATGGAAATTAGACCACCTTGCAACTCTACATTGCATGCATATGACATTTTTTCCATCGACTGAAAACTTGTCACCACAGGTAAATAGATCAAAGATATGAAAAATGGAGAGAGGTTATTGTAGAGGGGACCTACATGATCTTGTACCTTTAAATGAAATGTTTCTAATTGCCACAGTTTCTGAGTAACAACTTGTCAAAGTTTGCTACCCTTTTGCACTTTAGTCTCTTAAGAGATATTGTCGGTGGAATGTAGCTCAAAATGTTTCGGCATGTAGGGGTGCGAAACAGGAACTTTCATAGCATAAGCCTACCTGTCTAGATGTGTTAGAACTATTGGTTTGGTCACACGATGAAAAAAACAAAAATTACACCACCTTGCAACTTTACATTGCATGCATCTGATGCTTTTTCCATCGATTGAAAACTTGTCACCACAGGTAAATGGATCAGAGGTATGAAAAAATGAAAGGTTACTGTAGAGGGACCCTACATGACCTTGTACCTTTAGATGAAATATTTTAAGTGTCATGGTTTCTGAGTAACAACTCATCAATTTTTTCTTCTCTTTCACACTTTGGTCTCTTAAGAGAAATCGCCAATGCAATGTAGCCCAAAACGTTTTGACATGCAGGGGTATGAAACAGGATCTTTGAGCCGGTCAAAGAGTATGGAGAGTGTTGAAGGGTTTGGAAGAATGAGTAGTTAATGAAATTTCTTTTGTGAATGCCAATAAGACATTCAAATCTAGGGTTTACAAATTCTAACTAGTTTTTGTAAATGAAAGCTTAAATGACTTAGTTGCTGAATATTATGTTTTGATTTATAGATTTTAGATAGGATACAATTTAAAATTACAGTTTGTTGAATGTTATACAGTGGGATAAGGGCACTAACAAAATGGAATTTTTAGAGCATGACATTATAAATAATTTTTTAAAATATGATTTGATTTTTTACATAAGTAAAGTTGAAATGTGACAGTGAAAGGTCTAACTATCAATTGGTCATTCCCAAGTGCTAGGTACTACTATTGTTGATCAACTTGGCTAGAACCTAAAAATGAACTTTACAATTGACACTAAATAAATAGAAGCACATGATTACCCTATCTTAGAGCATAATCTTAAAAATATCAAGAATAAAATGAAGACAACAAATAATACAGTTATTGCAAATGATTCATCTTTTTCAAAAAATGTGAATGTATCTTGATGCTAATCTCCTATGTACCTACACGTTATATCGTACTTGTTTACCCTTATTGGGAGCAATCTTATATGTCTTGATGATTATCTATTGTCTATATGATTGTCATAGTTATCATTCAATATATTCATTGTTACATGATGTTATCAATGATGCTTTTAGCATTATTTTTCATGATCTATGTTCTTGCATGCTTTGAATTTTAGATTTCATGTAGTTTTCATAAAATATTTTTCATCTCTAATTTTTTCACACTTTGTATACAACCAATTGAAGGGGGAATGTATTATTGCTAACACTCTTATGTTGAGATTATAAAAACCCACCTACACTCATAGAGACTCATCACTATACCTAAATGGATCTTGACAACACTTACACACCCACACATGAGTACAAAGCTATTGCATTAGTATCAGAGTGTAGATCATACTTACCACACAATGTTGAACAAAATTACATGGGCATATTAAATATGTCATATCAAATTGTTACACCTAAGATGACGGTCCATTTACCACCACTAAGGGAACTACATGTAATTTTGACTTGATAGTGAAACACAACAAAAGATGGTGAATGTAATTTTTATCACAACAAAGTTCACTAAGTGCCATTTTAAATGGACCTACCATAAATATGCATATAATCTTTCCAATATTCACTATATATGTGTGAAAATGTAGCAACAAGAAAATGAGAAACTTTAAATTAAAGAGGGGCAGTAAGTCCTTCCTATGCCATATGAAATTTGGAACCAAAACATAAGTAAAGTTGAAATGTGACAGTGAAAGGTCTAACTATCAATTACAATAAATTAATATCAATACCATGACTTTACAAATTCAATGTACATACTTATAAATTAATCCAACAAAGCATCCAAATTTTCTCTACTCTTTATTGTGTGAAGTATCGCCTCATGGTTAGACTCACACACCTTCCGCAAGTTCTTGTTCAAAGGTTTACCCCCATATTTGATCAAATGAACATTGGGTACCACGACAAGGTTTGAGTAATGAAGAATCTTTCGATGCATGTCAAAGTCTTGAAACAATCAAACATTAACACTCTTATGTGGGTACCTTTTAAGCCATGTTCTAGTAATAACCATTGATCCTGTAGGGTATTCAATGTTTTCTCCATTTGTAACTGAGGCCTCCAATTTAGTTTTTGCCTCAACACAATGACACAAGTAATAATTTTTTCCCTCTTCATTGTCTTCATCTACAATAACTGCATAAACATACCCTACATTGATATGTGTAGTAAATTAGATGAATTTAATCAACATTACAAAAACACTACAAAGTAAGATAACATTAGGAATTTTAAAAACTATGCAAGTAGATATATTACCTAGTTGAACTAGATCTGATATGTGACCAAAGTCAATCGATGATTCCATCTGTGTCAGTTCCAATACCATTAGGAGCTGATACATGTCAAGTGAGCTTAGAAATTTTAACCACCATTCATCAACCCACTCCTTTGACTCACACTCATTCTAGGCTTGAATTGTACATGAAGAACAAAAGCATGTCATATTCCATGTATGGATACTCCATGAATCTACATTAGAGCTTTTGAAAGAGTGTAGCTCACTTGATCTTGACAGTGTACAACAATCTTCATATTGTGTAATGTTAGTATCATGTATCAACTAAAAATATATATGAACTAAAGACTTACCTTCATTACCTGGACCCATCAAAGCATTACACCACTTGGCGATTGATTTCAAATTTGTCAACTTTGAATTGCCTTTATACTTTAACTCTTCTCATGCTATGTCTCTTTCGGTACATGATTTTATGCCCTCATGCTCCCCATTTCCATGCCCGACCTCACAAAATTTTCACATATGCTGAACACCTATAATATTATGCATCTTTCTCAACCAATAGAACATCTATGAGTTCTTGAATTATGATGCACAATTATCCAACCATATGATATGTTGATAGAAAGATATGCCCCTTCTAGCCCAATCATGGTAGAACACATGAAACCAACCTTGCATGAACTTTGTAGAATGTGTGTGATCATCATTGATATAAAAATGATACTCCTTTATGATCTTTTTGTCGTCCTTTGTACTATCATTGGTACGAATGAATGCTATGTGTACAAATATAACAACCTGTGTGGAGTTGTAATACTGCGATTGCACCTCACGCTGTGGCTATAGACTATAGTTCTCTGCAAAGTTGACGATTGAAACAATGCTACCAAGTGGAAATGTGTCCTTGCATAACTTGAATTACAAGTCCAACCATCAATCTCTATGGGTATGCCTTGCATACTCATACACTATACTATCATGAAATGTAGACATAAACTGATACACTGGAATCTTTTGACTAACCAAATCACACCTTTTTTCTTCTTTACCATCTTTTGTATTTTAGGCCACTATCTCCTATTTCCTAAATTTTACTAGTTCATTTCCAACTACATGTGTACTTTCCATATGTTCACATATTGGCATACGTTACAAGCCACCCCAATGTTGACATGTGTCATCCAAGCATAATTTTCTGTAGAATAATTAACCTTCCTCTCTTTCACATAAAATTTTAGATATGAAGTCTCTTGAAGATGTAGATGGGGCATGTATGTCATATTCCTACAAAACATTGTTAGTATGAAAATCTAAACATATAGACCAATAAACATCAAAATTGTTAGAAAAATCAATATGTACTCTACAACAATAAGTAGTGTGTGTGTCTGTGTGTGTGTGTGATTTATTTTGACATATAAAGGCTTTAACATTTCAAAATATCTTTGAAATTTTTTAACTTAAGGATACATCTCTAGAAATTTTCTGAAAAATTGTGTTTGAGTCATATCCAAAAAATGTTTTGGATGTGGCTCACAATTTTGACTACCAATTCTCCTTACCACATCCCTTTGATTCAGAGATAGCCTTGTGTTATTCTTCCAAAAGTCTTCAATTAGTGATCTCAATGCTTCAACAATTGGTTTATCTTTTTGTGGTATTTTCCTTGAGAATGTTTGTAATTCATTGTAATCAATGCCATTAATTCTTTGCCGCCTTCCAATGGATCTTGATAAAGTTTTTCTATTTACTCTCAATGCTTGACTTGTCTTTCTAATGAGACGATATTTCTTCGTTTGATTACTTACTATTATTAATGTAATGACATATTGTGCGACATTACTATATTTTGTGCGTGAGGTGTTACCCACACTCTCATATGCACTCATTAGATTTGTCACTTGAAGCCTCTAATGTTCTCAACCCAAGAATATTCATAATGGACCTATACTTTAGATTTCTCATCATCTCAACAAATAGTTGACATCTTCCGGTCTCATTTAATTTTTCAAATATGTTTTGGAATTTTATCTTCCATCGACTACAAAATATTGTCATCAATATCAATCAAATACTTGAGATTTCTATGCAAAGTTCTAGGAGGTGTTCTCAAAGGTGAATTTTCCTCAATATTAAGAATTTCATCAATATTTAAATGAGATGGGATAGATGGCATACCTTCTATCAGAGATGGAATAGATAATGTACCTTGAAGTTGAGATGGGAAAGATTGTGTACCTCCTTCACATGTGAGTGATAATGTACTTTCAACTTGAGATGTAGTAGATGGTGTCTATCTTGACTTGTGGTAGAGGAAGTGTCTCCAACTACAGTAGTCAAATCTCTCATTGCACAAAGGTTTTTCATTCATTCCCTTTGTGCCACCAATACCATATCTCTTGTTGATGGTTCATGTTCCTCTTCAATTGGCATGTCTTCTTCTAGATCGTGTCCAATTTCCTCTTCTCATGAAGTTCCCTCATATGCTATTTTTTCTTTGCATTCTTAGCTTATTTCTCTTTATGTGTTTGTTTAATCCTTGATCATTTCCTTAGAATGACGAAGAATTTTATCTATAGCATGAAAAATAGATAAATATTAGTTCCACCATAGTACTATAGAGTGAATAAATAACTTACACAAATCTAAAAAAATTCATGAAATTATGATACACACAATATATGACAGTCCAAAACAGGCATGATGAGGGGCAATAAAGGGCATGAGGACATTGATCAAACCAACATAGGATCAAACCATCAAACCAACATAAGAGGTGTTGACATTGATAAAGTTTTTTTTTTTTTTATTCAAGGGGTAAACGCTTTTGACTGGAGCAATGAACCGGATACAACCATTCAACAATACCACCCCAACGGGGTTTGAAACTTGGTGGCAATAACAACAATGCCACCTATAAACCATCACACCATGCCAATACCGACGACATTGATAAAGTTTGACAAAAAAATAAAAATGCATTATCTTTGAAAAATGGGGTTCTCAAGGAACATAAGCTAAAAAAATTCCAAACATAAAGGAAAAATTAGGAAAGATAGAGGACAAGGCAACAAAGTCCATCTAGGTCCACTAGTCACAACATGTCCATATATGGCTTTGACACCTTGGGCCAAACTATTTGGGGGCTTGGTTGTCACACTCGTTGCATGCTTTCATTTTGATGTAGGGTAACCCCAAGTATGGAATTTTTTTTCTAATACTATAAGAGTCATTAGTAGGTTTTTATGGTTCCCAATGTCATGTCACATTGTGGCTCTATTTATCAAATCTATTTCTTATGATGTGTAAGTTGCTCATTATATTGCTTTATCACATCCTACTAATATAAATATTTAGAATAATAACATTGACCCTAAAAATACTAAGGAACCTTCAAAGTCAATTGGGTGCACTATCCTTGGAGGAGAGTTTGAATTTAGTTTGGTCAAGTTTAATCCAAATTAATTTTTGTCTAGAGGCATTTTTGGACATTTACCAATATTTTCAATGGTTCATCCTTTAGCTCTAGCCTTTAAATACTTCATTGCTGTCATCTTCCATCTCTTATTGTTGGTTCCTATCATCATAAGGTAATACCAAATCAAATATGAGCAATTGTGGGGCATTGTGCAGCCTTCGTGGCATGTTTCCTTTCATCTCTAGCCACCAAAATTGCTAGATATTCACCATATGAGATTCCTACAGCATATGATAGCTATACATTAATTGTTTCCAAATAAAAATTGAATATTGTAGGTATAAAAATGTTCATATCAATCAATTTAAGCTGCTCCAACAAGTAGCAAATCAAATAAAGACATTTTCAAGGTGATAAATTGGTCTCTAATTTAGATACATGCAATTTCAATACCCTAGGGCTTCATTTTTTAATATTTGTTGGAATTTGAGGATTTATTCACTTATTTCCAATCTTATTAGCATTTTTATTTGATGCTTGTGAGCATTGACTACTCAGATTTGAGTGTAATTTCATATAAAAGGGTGTTGATTTGGCTACACATTTCATATCAGATCTTAATTAGCATTTTCATTTGGATTATTGTCATCTATAAGTGAATTTTGCTAGTTTGGGGTGAATTTGAAGTTTCCCAACCATAGAGGGTTTGACAACAAGTTTCCAATGATTAGTTTCATTTTGAAGTTGAAGTGAACCCCATAAGTTTGACAAAATTGAAGTGTGTGACATGATTTCACAAGAAGCATGGAAAAATTGCAAATGGAGCATAAATCACTTTGAATTTTATAGGATACATGGAATATGAATTTTAACAAAATCTAATCTAATTCCTTAGAAAAATCTAATGCATTTAATTAAGGCTATGTATGTTGAGCACTCATAATTTTGAATACTTAGCAAAATATAATCCCAAAATCAATATGATAACAAAATCAAAGCATTGTATTAAGCATGTATGGTAAGAAGTGATAAAGAAACATAAGAGAATGAACGAAATGTAAAGAACATGTATAAAGACTTGACATACCTTAAAATTGAAGATTCGATTGGAGAAACTACCCAATTATGTGGTCTTTTTTCTTCTTGCATCAAACTCCTCAACAATTTGAGCTTTTCACAAACTTGCTTCCTTTTCAACGTTCAATTCTATATAACTCGAATAGAATTACTAAAAACTATAGAATTAACCAATGTATAATGTTAAATTATAACAATTCAATCATAATTAACATGGCAACACTACAAACATAAAAATTTGAGTTCATATAATCAAATTTGATGTAAAAACTCTATTATTTCCTCTTTCCTAAGTTGGAAAACCAAAAAAGGGTGGTAGAAAGTTGATGCAAAGGTGGTGGAATGTGAAAAAATTGCATGTGCTTTCCCCAACAACATGAAAAAGTATTTTTTGTCGGATCACATGTAGAAGGTGGAGAATAACAAAGCATGTGGTCTTGGATCACAAGTGTCCTACCTTTTCTACAATTTTAGAGCAAGACAAAATGCACTCGCATTATAATGCGAGCGCATTTTGGATTACTCTTACAATGGCCATATTTTAGCTTTTCCAAAGTGTGCTCACATTTTCAAAAAAAAATATTTTGTAAAGGTTTTCTAACTCTTATTATGTGTCAATATGGGGTTGGGTTGAGGTACATCAATGAGACCTTTCTTTGACCAATTATGACATCTTCTAAGTGCTATGCATATCATTTTGTGTGTGATATGAAGTTTCACCACAATTTCCTAAATGTTCAAGCCTATACATTAACCCTCAACCCTATATCTTAAATCCTAAACCCTAAACACTATACCCTATACCTTAAAACTATACCCTATACCCTACAACCTCAACCCTCTACACTATACCTTAAACCCTAAACCCTAAAACCTTAAACCCTAATCCCTAAACCCTAAACCCTAAACCCTATCCCTAAACCCTAAACCCTAAACCATAAACCCTTAAACCCTTAATTCCTCAACCCATAAGACCTTAAATCCTCAACCATTATACCCTTATCCCTTAAAACCTCAACACTTAAACCCTCAACCCTCAACCCTCAACCTGCAACCCTAATCCCTTAACCCTCAAACCTTAAACCCTCAACCCTCAACCATTAAGCCCTATACCCTCAACCCTCAACCCTATACATTAAACCCTTAACCATAATCCCTCGACCATATACCTTAAAACATTAATCCCTCAACCCTCAACCCTCAACTATAAACCTTCTACCCTATACATTATGTATCCTCAACCCTTAAACCCTCAAACCCTAATCCTTTAATCCTAATCCCTTAAACCCTAAACCCTCAACTATAAACCATCTACCCTATACATTATGTATCCTCAACCTTTAAAACCCTTAATCCCTAATCCATTAATCCTAATACCTTAAACCCTAAACCCTCAACCCCTAATCCCTCAACCCTTAAAACCTCAACCATCAACCCTTAAACCCTCAACCCTCAACACTTAAAACCTTATCCCTTAAATCATCAACCCTAAACCCTAAACCCTAAACCCTTAAACCCCCAACCATCAACCCTAATCCTTCAACCCTCAACCCTTAAACCCTAAACCCTCGACCCTCAACCCTATACATTAAACCCCCAACCATAATCCTTCAACCCTATACCTTAAACCCTTAATCCCTCAAAATCAACCCTCAAACCTCAATTGTAAACCCTATACCCTATACATTATACACTCAACCCTAATCCCTTGAACCCATAACCCTCAACCCATAATCCATAATACCTTAAACCCTCAACCCTCAACCCTTAAACCCTCAAACTTAAACCCTTAAACCCTCAAACATAAACCCTTAAACCCTCAACCCTTAAACCATCAAACCTAATCCCTCAACCCTCAACCTTTAAACCCTTGACCCTTAAACCCTATACCCTCAACCCTATACATTAAAACCTCAACCATAATCCCTCAACCCTATACCTTAAATCCTTAATCCATCAACCCTCAACCTTTAACCCTTAAACCCTAAACCCTTAAAACTTAATCCCTCATCCCTCAACCCTTAAACCCTAAACCCTTAAACCCTCAACCCTATACCTTAAATCTTCAACCCTTAAACCCCCAACCCTAAACTCTTAAACCCTATACCTCAAACCCTATACCCTATACATTAAACCCTCAACCCTAATCCCTAATCCATCGACCCTATACCTTAAACCATCAATCCTTCAACCCTCAACCTTTAATCCCTCAACCCTTAAACCCTCAATCCCTCAATCCTCAAACCTCAATTGTAAATAATATACCCTATACATTATACCCTCAACCCTATACCTTGAACTCTAAACCCTCAACCCTCAACCATAATCCTTCAATAGTCAAGCCTTAAAACCTTAACCCTTAAACCCTAATCCCTCAATCCTCAACCCTCAACCCTATACATTAAACCCTCAATCCTAATCCATAAACCCTATACCTTAAACCCTTAGTACATTAACCCATCAACCCTTAAACCCTTAACCCTTAAACCCTCAACCCTCAACCCTCAACCCTTAAATCCTTAATCCTTCAACACTCAACCCTCAACCCTCTACCCTATACATTAAACCCTTAACCCTAATCCCTTGATCCTATACCTTAAACCCTTAATACATTAATCCCTCAACCCTTAAACCCTTAATCCCTCAATCCTCTACCCTATACATTAAACCCTCAACCCTCAACCCTCAACCATATACATTAAACCTCGACCCTAATCCCTCAACCTTATACCCTCAACCCTTAAACCCTTAAACCCTCTACCCTCTACCCTCTAACCTGTACATTAAATCCTCAACCCTAATCCCTTGAACCTATACCTTAAACCCTTAATCCATCAACCCTCAACCTTCTACCCTATACATTAGACCCTAAACCCTTATCCCTCAACCCTTGATCTTAATCCCTCAACCCACAACCCACAACCCTAATCCCTAAACCCTCAACCCTTAAAATATCTACCCTATACATTAGACCCTCAACCCCAATCCTTGAACCCTATACCTTAAATCCTCAAGCCTCAAGCCTCAACCCTAATCCCTGAACCCTAAACCCCCTACCCTATACATTAAAACCTCAACCCTAATCCCTCAACCATATAACTTAAACCCTAATATATTAACCATCAACCCTTAAACTCTCAACCCTTAAATCTTCAACCCTCAACCCTAATCCCTCAACCCTCAACCCTTAAACCCTAAACCCTCAAACCTTAAACCCTAAACCCTCAACCCTCAACCCTTAAACCCTCAACCCTCAACCCTTAAACCTCAACCCTCAATTTTCAATCCTATACCTTAAGCCCTAATCCCTCAACCCTCAACCCTCAACCCTAATCCCTATCCCTAAATTGTCAATTCTCAACCCTTAAATGCTTAACCCTCAACTCTCAACTATAAACCCTCTACCCTATACATTATACCCTCAACCCTAATCCCTCAACCCTCAACCTTTAAACCCTCAACCCTAATACATCAACCCTATACTTAAACCCTATTCTCTTAACCCTAAACCATTAAACCCTAATCCCTCAAACCCTAAACCCTTGGCCCTTAAACCCTCAACCCTAAACCCTCAACCCTAAACCCTATCCCTAAAGCCCCAAGCCTCAACCCTTAAACCTTAAACCTTAAACCCTAAACCCTATCCCTAAACCATCAACCCTTAAACCCTAACCTCTCAACCCTCAACTCTTAACTTTAAACCCTAAACCCTAAACCCAAAACCATCAACCCTTAAACCCTCAACCCTAATCCCTTAACCCTCAATCCTTAAACCCTAAACCCTCAACCCTTAAACCCTAAACCCTACACCCTACAACCTCAACCCTCAACCCTATACTTAAGCCCTAATCCATTAACCCAATATCTTAAACCCTAATGGATCTATACCCTATACACTTAACCTTGGACACTCAACCCTAAACATTATCCCTCAACCCTCAAACCTCTACCCTATACCCTATACCCTCAACACTATACTTATGCCCTAAAACCTAAACCCTCATCCCTATACCTTATACCCTCAACCTTAAACCTTGAAACCTATACCTTAGACACTCAACCTTGAACATTATACCTCATCTATAACCCTCAACCCCAACCCTATACCCTCAACCATATAATTAAGCCCTAATTCCTCAATCCTGAACCCTATACCTTAAACCTTGAACCCTACACCCTCAACCCTCATCCCTCATCCCTATACCCTATAACATCACCCTTATACCCTAAAACATGAATATCATCCCTCAAACCTATACTTAAACCCTAAAACATACACTCTCAATGCTTCACCCTATGTCTTATACCCTCAATCCATACTGTAAACCCTAAACCCAATATCATAAACCATAATCCCTATACCTTACACACTTAATCTTATGCACTCAACGAGCTGAATATTATCCCTCAATTGTAAACCCTCAATCCTCAACATATTACTTAAGCCCTAATCCCTCAACCCTCAACCCTATACCTTAAACCCCTAACCCTAAAACCTCAACCCTCATCTCTATAACCTATACCCTCACCCTTATATACCCTAACCCAAAACCCTTACATATATACATACATACATACATACATACATACATACATACATATAAACATACATACATACATACATACATACATACATACATACATACATACATACATACATACATACATACATACATACATATACAGCATTCATACATACATATAAACAGTGCATATCTATACATACATACATATAGCATACATATGTATATATGCATATACATACATATATACATTTACATACATCATACATATATACAAGCGTATATTCATACACATATATATACAATCATACATATAGGTATATACATACATACATACATACATAGCATACATACATACATATATACATACATACATACATGCATACATACATACATACATACATACATACATCATACATACATATATACACAGAATATATAATACATACATGCATGCATGCATGCATACATATTATATATACATATATGCGTACATACATACATACATACATACATACATACATACATACATACATACATACATACATACATACACGCATACATTCATACACACATACATACAAGCATACATACATGCACATACACACATACATATACATACATACATACATACATACATACATACATACATACATACATACATACATACTGTTCAACATAGAAAAATAGGTTCACCAAAATGAAATGGTAAAAAATGGGTTCATCAAAATGAGGGTTCACCAATAATTTTGTAAAAATAGAATGGGAAAAATGGGGTGTAATGAACCTATCTTTCTCCCATTTCATTAGGAAATGAGATCCCCCAATGGTAGGAATGACTTTTAACCCTAGGCGAGTCAACCCAATTAGAGATCTTGCAAATTTCCTTATAACAAGACGAGGTAAAATCTGCCTGAACAACACTTTGGGGAGAAAAACTAAAAATACCAAATTAACTCAATTATGCAATGTGAAACTTGAATCATCAATTTAAAGCATAACAAAAACATAAACAACAAACTCTTGACATAATTGAGAATGGTAAGTTGATGTGTACCAATCACCAAAAACTGTTGTTGATTGTCCTCCTGGGACATATTTTCCCTAGGGAAAATGGGTCCTACTATAGGGGTCCAAAATATGATTTCATAGTCCTCTATTCCTAGATTTGCAATCTTTGACATATCTCTCATAACTTGAATTGAACTTATCCTCACTAGGCTATCAAAATTGATGTGCCACATTCTTCTATGCCATAGCCAACTCTCATTGATTTGGGTCATAAAACAATAACCATCAACACCTTTGAGCTGATAGACATTTACATATGTCCTTCCAACAAAAACCACAGTTTTAGAGCCTTTTCTGATCTCACATCCATCATCCTTAAACATAAGATTATATCCATTGCTACACATTTTTCCAACACTCAAGAGGTTATTTCAAACCCTTAACATAAATGATGCAAGGGCATCTATCAAAACACCAAACATCCAGGGAACTTTTGTCCCAAACACAATTGGAGAAGATCAAATTGAACAAAATCACCAAATCCACTATACATTTCACCAAATTCACTTATCAACTCCACAAAATCCTCAATTCCTCTTGCCATTCACAAACACAAAAATCACCCAAAGAACATTTAAGGTCTTAATCAGACTTAAATACAACATCAAAATGACTGAACCCAATCAAAAACACCTCTAGAAATTCTAAATCATCAATCTTCCACTGTTACCATTTATTGTATCTTGATCCAATAAGGAAAATAAAAATCCACTTATCCAATCTTGCTTCAAACCTATCACAAGATCTCAACTCACCTTTTATCACATTTTGACTGAAGCAAAACAAACCCTCACTAGTAAACTTTGATATCAGCTAATTTTGATCAACATTTACCATGACACTCCTCACTTCAGAAGGAAAATTAACAACTAATCATACACTCAAACTTCTAGACTATCTACAGACTTCCAAGACCTCTTAAACATCATGTTCTTGATTGAAAGAAACCAATAATATATCCACATGAAACTGTTTTATTAGATTCATTTATTCTTACAGTCTGATTAATACTTACACTAAGGAACCACTTGCACAAACATATCAATTCCCCACATACTGTACCCAGACCTCTTTCAAACCTTAGATATAACTTTACCAACACTAATTTATTAGTTATAATACAAAAACAATCAGTAGATCTCTGTATTCACAATATTACACTTTTTGCAATCACATATCCAAAACCCTTGTAGCACTGCCTCATGACAAAAATGGGTGTAACAAGAAACCCTTATTGAAACTCCTTGAACCAAACATGCCATTAAGAACCCTTTTCAGTCCATTTCAACATACTACAAAATCATTAACACTTGTTTTAGAAAACATAGGAGAATTAATACACCGTCCACTGGTAAAAAGCCCCCAATTAGGTCATTTTATCAAAGGAAGTAGTCTTTAAACATCACCAAAATACCTATTGACTTCAAACAGTCTTGATTCAAGTTATAAAACTCAAGATTCACCAACTCTTAGAGATGGAAAGGCTCAATAAGACACTGATCAAACAAACCCTTATTTTATGCACAAATCAAGCCCTACAAATGAAGGTTTATTGAAAATGGACCATGCAAACCTTAAATTTACTTTCCATTGTTGCAAACACCCTCCAATAAGTCTGCACAAACATAATAAATCATCTTCATACCATTACAAATGTCATTTCATCCATTCCTAACTTGTAGGCACCATCTCTTATGTGGAAAACTCTAATTTTTTTTTGTTTGGAGCAACATAAATTCTTCATATTCTCGCCTCCCCTGCACTTTAAACACACACAAAAAATAAAATGCAACGTATAATAATCCATTCCACCAATATAACTAAACCTACATCGGTGGAATGGCAAAATTTCCCTTAAAGGATTCTCAAAACCCTTATTTGAGGGTTATAGACCGAGCACTATAAATCTTCCTTCAATTCCTTTATAGTTAATAAAATGAATGCAAAAATATTTAGAAAAGATAGAAAACTCTTTCCTCTTTATTATCAACAAATATTTAGCCTATAATTTGTCCGTACAAACCAAAAACAAGAGTGCAAAGTGCTGCAAATTATAGAGCAGGGGTGTTTTATTCACTTCTTGATTCAATATACTTTTCCTCACACTTTACATGCTTTTTAAAGATGTTTCCCAAACCATAACTGACTTTACAACTTCTTCTACCAACCTATCTCTTCATTTTCCCTCAAAGACTCTTCATCTTCAAATTTTTTTGCACTTTTTTTGCAATTTACAAAATTGGCAACTTTTGGCATTTTTTCTAATTTTGCTTTTTCCACCTTTTTCCCACCTAGTGACCTATTTGTGACCTAAAATACATTATTTATGAATTTTTACAAAGATTTACATGCTTTGACACTTGAAAGTTCAATTTTTATAATTTTTCCAATTAGAGGCAACTAGTGAGCAAGGTGCTCCTGCACCAATAAAGAACATCATTAGTGTTATGCTTGCCATCAAAACTGATTGAACCTTTTCCACATATCTTAGTAGATGTATCATCACCAAACCTAGCAATTCCTCCATATTTCTCAAGTTTAACAAACTTACTCTTATCACTGGTCATATGATTAGAGCATCCACTATCAATGATCTAGTAGTTCTTCTCCTATCTAGCATGAAAAGCAGACACCAAGGTGCCTTCAATATTAGCACTTGCTTTCAGAGCCATTTCCTTCACACATCTCTTAGAGTTAGCAGAATTATTTTTATCTTTTAAAGCCATGAACAAGCATTCACCATCCTCATCATCCCCATAATCAGATTCATCATCAAATATACTTACATCTTCTCTAACATAAAAACTTTTCTTAATCATCTTACCTTTGTTCTCCCTATTTTTATCATTCAAAGCTCTGTTTGGAAATATTGAAGCATAATGACCTATCTTTCCATAACTAAAACATTTGAAAGGCAACTTACCTATGTACTTTCCAATGCCCTTTTTCATTCTTCTCACAAATTTAGCTTCTACATCATCAAGATCCTCCTGATCTAATTCCACAATCTTCTCTAATTTTCCATCCTTAAAAGCAGTCTCAAATTTTGCATTACTCGTACCAAATTATCTCATTTCAAAAGTTATTAAAGAACCATACAACTAATCTCTGGTATATTGATTCAAATTTTGTAATTCCTCAATAGTAGAAACTTTATGACTATAAGATTTAGGAAGAGTTCTGAGTACCTTGTTCATCACTTCTTCTTTTAGTTCTCCACCAAAACCTCTAATGACATTGACAACTTCATCCACCTTTTGCAAGTAGCTTGTGATGTTTTCATCTTTTGACATTCGCAGGGTCTCAAACATGATCTTCAAATTCTGCATCTTATCTTGCTTGACCTTATCATCTCCTTCATAAATGCTTTCTAACTTTACCCAAATTTCTCTATTAGTTTTCATATTCATAACTTTCACTAACTCAGAATTAGCAAGACCACTTAAGATAGGATACCTTTCTTTATCATTGTTTTCATAGGCCTTGATCTCATCATCAATGCTTAGACCATTTGCATAAATAGTATATCCTTTCTCAACAAGCTTCCAAATTTCAAATCCAAGAGAAACCAACAAACCTTCCATCCTTGTCTTCCAAAATGCATAATTTGATCCATCAAACAAAGGAACATCTTTCTTGTGCACCATCACAGATCTACCTCAAGCGGTTAAGCTTTCCTCCAATGAACCTTTCTCTGATACCAATTGTTGAATGCATAAGACAATTGAGAGGGGGTTGAATCAGTTGTACCTTAAAACTTCAAAACCCTCACAAACATTTAGATCCACATCAAATCAATTAACCCTTAATTTGTTAGAATGAATTATTATGAAAGCAAATAACAAAAACACAACCAAATCAACACCATACACAAAGAAACACCAGATTTACGTGAACAACAAAAGAAGGGAAAAAACACAGTGAGGATTAGTTGACAATCTAAAGTAATATCAACATCGAATACAATAGGTCTCACTATTGGAGGGCTCATTTCCAGAATAGAAAAGAGGATAGAGAAGAGTGTTACAATGAGAAATCTATCTTAATGCAACAGAGAAATCCACCACAGCATCAACAACACCTTCGTAGTCTCACTGATGAATTGTGGACACCTTCTGCTCACTGCATCCAATAATCATTGCCTTATATTAATCTCATAAATAATGATCATTTCTACCCCTTCAAAATTAATCACTACCTTTTGTTCTTTTGTCTTTAATTACAATTCACTTCACTTTATTTAAACCTTATAACTTCCTAAATTTCTAAATAAGCCAATTTTGTCTTATTTAATTTTTTTCTTATATGAATTTTGTCATATATGACTCTATTGACTTTAATCATTGTCCTCATAAATTTAATCACTCCATTTATTTATCTTCAAATGATAAGCGCTTCCTCCTTTAATATTAATAATTCCTTCATGAATTAATTGTTGCTTTTCAATTATGAATCGCTACTCTTATATTTGTTGCCTATCTTATGAAATATAGTTGGTATTATCATACATAATCAATGCTCTATTAATCACAGAATCGAGTGCTTTAAATTCTTTTATATGTACCTTGATTATTAATCACTATTTTTATAAGATAATTGCTCCTTCATTAATTTTGATATCCTTAATATTACTTGTTATTTTTTATCATTACATTCATCCATAGTTTGCATCACCACAACATCTTTGGCATTGTTCTCTTTTCTTCAACTTATCATAAAGTGTTGCTATTTGTTATTTCCAATATTTATAATTATATTGTTCATATCCTATCCTCTCATTGCATTGTTCATCCATCTTCATATAATCCCTTCAATCTATTCATATTTAAATATTTTGCCTCCACATTTGCTTCTGCAAACACTTGCACTAAATGTACCAACTATGTACCACCTACAATCTCATCACTTCCACATCTTTTCATATGCTCCTCTACATACTTTCCATGCAATAATTTGTTATCCAATTCAACTCAAACTTATATTTCTTACCCTTATAGTGCCTACCTTTACTTTTGTAGTATATATTCCCATCTATTACATCTTCCTGATGAGCATTGTTGAGTTCCATTAGTCAAGACAACGTCATATGCTAATTCATACAATGTGGGCTTCCCTATAAACTCCTTTGAAATCAATGATATTATTTTAACAATATTTCATATTCCTTTGACATCAATGAAAATAAATTTATAATCTCTCATACTCCTTTGACATTAATGACAATATTTCCAACATAATCAATTGTCAAGTTTATAATATGTGATGGATTTGGGTTGATGAAAAATAAAAATCTTCATAATAAGCCATTTAACAATGTCAATTATTTAAATTTTATCAAGATGTAAACATTGTTTATAATATGATCCTTTCAATCATATAAGGATTAAATCCTTTATTTTTTAATAATATTTCACATTTAATATTTTTACTAGCAATCGAACCTTAAAATGATTCATTCTTACATTGCATTTATAATAACAATTACAATACTCATTTCCAAATGAGGTAGGTCATACAAAAGTGTACAATTACAAGTTACAAAAATTCTCCCCGAATACAATTGAGGAGTGATACATAAATAAGGTATCCACTGATACAAATGAAACATGAAAGAAAGTACATATCGACATGCGAGCTCTCCAATCAAGAAGTACCTGTCACCACGAACAAGAAATGGAGACCCAAAGGTGTAAGGTGCACGTTCCACCCAACCAAGTGGTGCTCGTAGGTCCACCCCCCGTGCTAGGAGATAGTAAGAAGGTTCCCTAGACATAACCTACAATCCCTAGACATAGGCAAAACCATAGACAAAACTATACAAGTACAAACTTAAGATAATGGTTGCATTGCTTCTAGAACTGAAGGATCAAGTACTATAAATTCACAAAGATACTATTATTATAGGTGGAGTGTCATCACAATGTTCCATAGGTTACCCAGGCGAATCTTCCTAGGTTTCGGCCCCCATCTTGGGTTACCTTGGTAACCTCTTACGAAACCAGACCCCACATGTAATCTATTGCGGAATCGATTATCTTTCATAATGACAAGATATCGATCTTGCCATTCCAGGCCTTCTTGACTCATCCCCAAGTCTGAACTAGCCCTTGAGTCCATGAGCGAGGCATAATTTATCCAGTTAAATTTTTTAGACTACCTAATGTATTGATTTAGTTTTCACTGATTAGAATAACTCTACATGAGTTACCCAAGCACCACTTTGTGTGTTGGCCCTCATAAAGAGCTACTCCCCTAATAACAACATAAGGAAACTAATTCCACTAACTATGGGTAGACAAGGTGCACACATACCAACATCAAATGCCAACTTAATACAATAGGAAACACAACCCGTTCATAAAACCAGGTGTCTAAACTGAATAGAACTATGTGCACTACCCAAGTTCATTCAAAATATGGAATCATCATAAAACAACTCCCTCATAAGGAAATGGTATTTGGAAGACTTATAAACCCATATAATCCTCAATTTGCCCAATAAGAGTAAAAACAACTTAAAGTAATTCAAGCAAAATAAGAACCTAACATTAGGATTTCCTAAATCCAATTAAGTCATTAACATATTGCATGAAATTAAATATCTTAAATATAATTCCATTCTCAAACAATAAGGAAATTAAAAAAATTAGTCTAACTCCAATTTTCTCAATCTCATATAAAAATGAATATCAATTTAAATATAAATATTTAAATATATGTATAATTACATTTATATAATACAAATAATTATATATATAAATAAATATATTATTTAATATATAAAACTAAATTACATTTGCCAACACTATAAAATATATACATATAAATTTATATAAAATATAAAATATATATTATATATAAATTACATAACATATATTATATATAATATATATAAATTATATATAAAACAATAAAAAAAATAGAAAAAAAATGAAAATCGCAGTAATAAGGGTAAGAGGGATGCAACCCTGGGCTGCACAGACCTCCCCTTATGGAGGTTGCGCTGCTGTGGCAGCACTTCCCACATGGACTTGTGGGGAGCATTGCTCACAGCAGCGCACCCTTCATGGGTGCGACTGTGGGAGCAGCCACAACACCCCCCCTAATTCTAAAATTTAAATTTTATTTTCATAATCATTCCTTGTATTTCAACAATTTCGCTGTACGGAAATGAAAATGGGTTTATTTCCCGAGAACAATTTCTATAGGATCATTCAAAACAATAATGAATATATTTATATAAATATGTATTTGTATATGTTCTCAATATATATATATATATCAAAATGATTGCTCGAGAAGAGCAAATTCTTAACAAAAGTTTTCTACAGGTAAAATTGACAATTACCAGAGGTTTTAATTTTACAATTTTGACAGAGGATTTTCAATTTTCCATAACAGAGGGTTTCATTTTCAATCCAAATTCTCAAAATATTTTCTACAGGAAATATTTAAAAAAGTTTATTACAGAGGTTTCCGTTTCCTCAGATTAACCAAAGAATTTCATTTACAAATCTACAGAGGTTTTTTTATGTTTTCTTTTGAAAATTTTCTATTGTTTAACAATAATCTTCTATGAGGCTCTCTGATTTTACTGTAAAGTTTTCTAACAAAATCTTTTCGGTAATTTTACATAGAGAGGCAACAAGTTTTCTACAGAAATGTTTTCAACATATTTTTCTACCGAGAAGAATTCAATATATATATATTTTTTCTACAGAAGCTTTAATCAAATTTTCTTCTTTAGGCAATCTTTCAATTTAACAAATTTAACAAAACTTCTACTAAATTGAATTTTTGTACAGGCAATCTTTTCAAATCAACAAAATAAATAAATAAATAACAAGGAACCTATTTTTTTGAAGCTTGAAGAATTGAAAGTTGGAGCAAAGCTTCGCCTTCTGAGTACAATTTCCAAAGCCCTTTCCAAAATCTCCACTTCTAGAAAGATGCAAAATACTGAACTAAAAAAAATTCTGAGAACCTCTTCTAAATTTTTTTAACCAAAAACCCAAAAAAATTATCCAGCAATTTCCTCTTTTTTTTTTCTCTTCCGTGAAGTGACTTCTTTCCTTTTATAGTTATGGCAATATTCTCTCTGAGAATAATCTTTCAACAATTATAAAGAATTTATACTATTTTATTAATTTAAAAATTCAAAAATTAATATCATTTACTTTATGCAAATTTAAAATTTCAATTCTCATAATAACATTTAAACTATATTTAATCTATTCACTCAATCAAGAAAATTTAATCAATTAATTTATTTACTTAATAAAATAAATCTAATCACAAGGAATAAATTATTTTACCAAATAAATTAATTTAATTAATTAAATAAAATAAAAGGCTTTTAACAACATTATTTAAATTTAATTAAATAAGCTCTGAATCATTAAGAACGTTATTCTAACATTAATTTCACAAAATAAACCTTGCATAAATAAATAACAATTAACCAGGAAAATGTGGACATGACAACCAAACATACCGGACATAAACTGACGACACACTATGACTAGGTTTGTGGCTAGACTAGGAAAAACCTCGTTACTATCTCCCAATCAACATTACTGTTGAGCCTGGACACGCTCAGACCTGTGAAACCAGGTGGAGTCAATGTCATATACCTGCAATCCTGCAATCAGACATATATCATACATGTATATACATAATCCATGATTCAAACACACCGTGAAGAGAAAATCACAGAAATCACAAGGCACTCGCAAGTGAGTGATGCAATACCATTCTCTTCACCAATACAATGTCACATCGAATTGAAAAAATATATATCAATTAAACTACCATGATCATATATAGCAATATCATCACAAATAAACATCTATGCTAACATAAAGCATGTCACAAACAATCACCATCCAAATAGTGTATCATCACATCATAAAATAAATCCACCATCACTCTACTGTTAGCGATCAAATACATCAAAACAAAGTATCAGGGTCTATCAAAGTAAAAACATACTGTCAGAAAACATAAGAAAAACGGAGGGGTACTACATGACACCCTTAGAGAGGTGCACCCCACCTTGGAGAATAAAAATAAAATAAAATAATTAATCTCTTAAATGTGGTCGACCCTCCTTATGCAACCACCACCTTGGGAGAGTAAAATAAATTATTGAATTAAAAATAAATTTTTATGAGGCCGACCTAGGTTGTGAAAAAGGCACTTGATGGAATATAAATAAAAGGTGTTTGGAGGTATTTCAAAATACAATTCAATACAAATCATTCTCTCACTCAATACAAACCTAACGAGAAGAAGAGTAGAAATACAATGATAAATCAAATCATTTAGAGCAATCCTAAAAGAATATTTGGAGCAGACCTAAAATTAGAGTTGGAGTAGATCTAAAAGCTGATTTAGAGCAGACCTAAGTATAGATTTGGAGCAGACCTAAAGGCTGATTTGGAGTTGATCTAAGTATGGATTTGAAGCATACCTTAGAGCTGATTTGGAGAAAAACTTGTGCCTAATTTGGAGTAGAATATTGCATCATTTTGGAGCAAACTTTATTGCAGACCTTGAGAAGAGATATAAGGTAGATTTGGGGCAGATATTTGTGAGTGAATGGAAAATTTGTGAGCAGATGAGAGGGTAGATCTGAGAAGTTGCAAATAAAATTGTTACTTTTTTCTTCTAGAGGTTGGAGCCTCCTATTTGAGGAGATCAAGAGGTTGGAAGCTCTTATTGGAAGAGATTGGAGTCAATTGTGGAGTTGGTGCTCAGTGGTGGGGATTGGAGTCTCCAGTCGGTTGGTGCCTATAAATTTTGTAAGAAGATTTATACAAGCAATATTTTCCCATGGTTTTATCTAATATTTTCTATGTAAAATCATGTGTCTCTTATGTATTTTCTTAATTTCTAGATCTTGCATAGATGTTATTGCTATGGATAATTAAGGTTTGAAGTAATATTGCTATATTTGGTTAAGTTGAAGTAAAGTTTTGATTTATACTAATTCACTCCCCCTCCTAAGTTTAAGTGTGTGTTTCATCAATTGGATTAGAGATGGTTCCTTCGAAGTTAACCTAACCACTTGAAGGTAGATCTTGGAAACACACATGGGGGAAGGATTTGGAATTTCCTCAAATAGGATACCACTATTTGATGGATCAAATTATGCTTTTTGGAGCATAAGAACAAAGAATTATTGGAATGCACTTGGGTATGATATTTGGCTACCTGTCAAAGTTGGTTATACTCCCCTTACATCCCCATTAATAGATCAAGCTGAAAATAAAGCAAGCGAGAACAACACCAAAGCCAAAAATGCAATATTGTGTGGATTGGCTGAATTAGAGTTTGTGAAAGTTATACATTACAAATTGGATAAAGTTATGTGGGATAAGTTAAAAAATATATATGAAGGAGACAAAAAGGTGAAGAATGCCAAGCTTCAAACCCACAAAATACAATTTGAAATTTTGAAAATGAAGGAAGAAGAGGATATCATTTCCTATTTGCTTTGTGTGGATGAAATCATCAACATTATTCATGGACTTGGAGAAAAGGTTGAGGCAACTATTGTGCAAAAGGTTTTGAGATCTCTTCCAATGAGATTTGATGCAAAAGTTTCTACCATCACAGAGATAAAGGATCTAGACACTTTGAGGATGGACGAGTTGCATGGGATCCTCACGACATACAAAATGAGGACAAAGAAAGAGAAGTTATCCAAGCGAGAAGTCACCTTCAAAGCATCCAAGAAGATGAAGAATAAAGTGTTAGAGTTATCATGCATGAGAGAATAATTAATTAATCTTTAATTAATTATTATTCTAATTCTCATGCACTTAAGCTAAACTTAGGATTGCTTTATTAGCTAACTTAATGCTTTATTTATGTAAACTAAAGAGCTAATATTACATCATATCGTCTCATCACACAAGATGTTGAAACTTGTCATGATCTAATCCCTTTATCATTAGGATTTCTCTTATAAAGCATTCATTCTCTCTTGTATTATTCATTTTGTAAGTATTTTCTTTTTAAGGATTAGCAAATCTTTGTTTTGTAGAGATCTTGGGTGGAAGGTGTCTTGTTCATTGTTTGATCATGTGTCTCGTGTTATTCACAAATATAACATAAATGACATATATTGAGTGAAAGTTCAAGTGAAGAAGAAGCACACCTTGTAAGAAAGTACAAGAAAGGATTCATAAAACATAAAGTTAATTCTACTCTTAAATGCTTCAATTGTGGTAGAATAGGTCATTTTGCTTCTAAATATCCACAAGTTGAAAGTGAGGGTAGTGAAGTGGAAGAATATTACTACAAAAGGAAAGAAAGGAAATACCATCATAACAAGAAAAGAGATGAATGAGCATAGTAAGGAAGGAAGAATTTATGAAGGCATAAAAAGAGTCTCTACATTCAAGAAAAAAGTAGCTCATCTGAAGGAAGCAATGCATATGAAAGCTTCTTCGATGGTGATCAAGAGGAGATGCTCTTTATGGCGATGGAAATAAAGGAGGATGAAGATAAAAGACAAAAAGAAAAATATACGAAAGAGGAACACATTGAAGATAATGAAGAAGATGATCTTGAGAAAGAACTCGAATTTTCCTATAACAAGATTGAGAAGCTCAAGAGAAGAAATTCAAGACTAAGATCATGACTTCAAGACGATAGCAAAGTAAAATCATCTCAAAATCTTGAAGAATCCAAAAAAATGATCATGGATTTGAAAGTTCAAATTGAGGAAGCAAAGTGAATTGAAGAAGTTGTAAGAGACCAACTGAAGGAAAAAGAATTGGAGTGTAAGAAGTTGGAGCTTGAAGTTGTTTCTTTAAGGAAGGAACTGGAAAAATCAAATCAAAGCATGAAATATGAAAAGAGCACCAAAATCCTGGAGGATATTATAAACTCCTAAAGATCACCTTTTATCAAAATTGGTCTTGGTTTTGAGGAAAAACTAAAGACAATCAAAGAAGGTGCATGCTCCAAGGCCATAGAATTACAAAAGAAGACAAATGAAGACAAGTCCAAAAGTTATGCAAATATGATCAAAGGCTCCATCAATGATGATAGCTCAAAGAAGAGAGAGAGTAATAATACTTAGAAAATCAACATTTCCTACAAAGACAACAACGAAGGCTTCAAGAGACCATTCCCTCGAATACAAGTGCAAAAGAAAAGGTTCCAATATTATTTTTATGGTTATTGTTTCTTTTCCAAGGAGGGATTTGGGTTTCCTAAAGAGAAACTATAATCTATTTTCCCCTCTAATGGAATACAATATCATATGCTACAAGTGCAATAATTTTGGCCATACAACACGTTCTTGTAGTAGAGAATCTGTTGAACCTTCAAAAAAAACAAAAGGGAGGATGTTATTGACAAACAAAAGGCTATCTACAAAAAATGGAAAAAGAAGGAGCTTGATACAAAAAAAAAATCCATGCTTCTACAAGCAACCCTACATGCATAAAATGAAGATCAATGGTACATTGATAGTGGTTTCTCAATACATATGACAGGGGATAAAAGAAAGTTCATCACTTTGAAGGAAATTAATGGAGGCATTGTAAAGTGTGGAGATAATGCTACAACAAGAATCATAGGAAAAGGAACTCAGCTTTGACAATGGAAAGAAAGACTAAGAATGTATTGTACGTTGAAGGGTTGAAACACAATCTGCTAAGTGTGAGTTAATTGTGTGATCAAGGGCACACTCACATTTCATCCAAGTGGTTGTGAAATTAGAAAAACAAGAACAGGGAAATTGGTGGCAGATGCAAATAGGACTGCGAACAATCTCTACACTCTTAGTGAATTCAAAGGAGAAAAGTGTTGCATGACAAAGGAATATGAGATTTGGTTATGGCACAAAAGGATGGGACATTTAAATTTCAACAACCTAGTGAAGATTAGTCATAAGCAAGTTGTAAGGGACATGCCAAAGATAGAAAAACCATCTAATACAATATGCAAAAAGTGCTAGTGTGGAAAGGAAACAAGATCAAGTTTCAATTCAAAGGAGTTTTCTTCATCAAATCCTTTGGAATTTATTCATATCGACTTATGTGGGCCAAGAAGTAGAAAAATATTACAAGGTGAGTGCTACTTCATGTTATTAATAGATGATTATTCTAGGATGACTTGGGTTACCTTCCTAAAAGAGAAATATGAAGCTCTTGAGAAATTTAAGATATTTAAAGCTCTAGTAGAAAATGAAACTGGTTTGAGAATCAAATGCCTTAGATTGGATAGAGGAGAAGAATTCACCTCCAATGAGTTTGAATATTTATGTGAACAACACAAAATAAAAAGACAATATTCAACTGCAAGGACTCCATAGCAAAACAAAGTTGTTAATAGGAAAAATAGCATAGTACAAGGAATGGCAAGAGCAATGTTGAATGAGTCGAATCTTACTGACACCTTCTAGAAAGAAGCAGTGCTTACGACAATTGATGTTCTAAATCAAGCACAAATTATGGTGCACAATAACAAAACACCCTACAAACTTTGGAAGTGAAGGCATATATCGGTGAAATATTTTAAAGTGTTCAAAAGCAAATGCTATATCAGGTGAGATGACAAAGACTTGGGAAATTTGATTCTAGATATGATGAAGGCATCTTCCATGGATATTCAACCAAAAGCAAAGTGTATAGATGCTATAATAAAATATTGCACAAAATTGTTGAAAGTGCAAATGTGAGAGTTGATGAAGAAAGGCATCAATAGGAAATAGTACAAGAAGTTGATCATCAAGAAGGTAGCATTAAAGAAGATGTAGAGGAAGAAGATGAAAGTGGAAATGTTGAACAAGGAAATCTAAAAACTCCATCAAGATTTGTTCAAAAGAACCATCCAAAAAATATGATCATTGGTGACAAAGATACAAAAATTCAAATG
Source organism: Sequoia sempervirens (assembly GCA_007258455.2). NCBI lineage: Eukaryota > Viridiplantae > Streptophyta > Pinopsida > Cupressales > Cupressaceae > Sequoia > Sequoia sempervirens. The sequence goes on along the minus strand of VDFB02355583.1, from coordinate 140,517 downwards.
AGGAGATTAGCCAGTTCATCTAAACAAGCAAACTTATGCTTATTCTCTAAAATGGAACCAAAGAATTTTACAGAAGCAAGTGAAGACAAGTATTGGATAAAAGCTATGGAAGAAGAATTGGATCAAATTGAGAAGAACGAAACTTGGGAACTTGTCCCAAGACCTAAGGATAAAAATGTGATTGGCACAAAGTGGGTATTCAGGAACAAGTTGAATGAAGATGGTCAAGTTGTGAGGAAAAAGGAAAGATTAGTATGCAAGGGATACACTCAAGTTGAAGGAATTGATTTCGAAGAAATTTTTTCCCATGTTGCTCGTATTAAGGCTATAAGGATGTTCTTAGCATTTGCTTGTTTCAATAATTTCAAAGTCTATCAAATGGATGTCAAGTCAGCTTTTCTTAATGGAAACTTGTAGGAAGAAGTGTATATGAACAACTAGAAGGGTTTATTTTAATAGAGAACGAAGACTATGTATGTAGACTAAAGAAGGCACTTGATGGGCTGAAACAATTCCTCAAGGCTTGGTACTCAAGGTTGGACAAGTATCTACAACAGTAGGGCTTTAAAAAGGGTATTGTCGATAGCAATCTATACATCAAAATTGAAGGTGATCATCAATTGATTGTTGTAGTTTATGTGGATGAAATTATTTTTGGAGGTAGCAATGATAAGATCTGTCAAGAGTTTGCAATGAACATGCAAAAGGAGTTTGAAATTTCTACACTTGGTGAGTTGTCTTTCTTTCTCCGGCTGCAAATTTCCCAATCAGATAAGAGAATATTCATTTCACAAACCAAGTATATTAAATAAATGTTGAATAAATTTAGGATGGAAGACTGCAATCCAATAAGCACTCTCATTGTCACAGGATGCAAATTAAGCAAGGACGATGAATCTCTAGAAGCAAACCAAACCCTATATAGGTCTATGATTGGAAGTTGGCTATATATGACAACAACAAGACTTGACATTATGCAAGCAATTGGTTTGGTGGCACGGTTTCAAGTAGCACCCAAAGAAACACATGTGCAAGTAGTGAAGAGGATATTCAAGTACTTAAAGGGCACTATGGATTTTGGGTTGTGGCACCCAATAGGTGAAAATTTCACCCTCAGCGTACATGGATGTGGATTGAGCTAACAATATTGATGATAGAAAAAGCACAAGTGGAGGTGGATTCTTTCTTGGCCCCAATCTTGTATCATTGCTAAGAAACATGAGCCAGTCTCTTTGTCCACAACAGAAGTCGAATACATTGTAGCACCTTCTTGTTGCACTCAAGTCCTTTGGATGATGAAAACCTTGAAGGACATCAAGGTTGAATATGAGCACCCCATTTCCATCCTTTGTGATAATACAAGTGCAATTAACATATCAAAGAACCCAGTCATGCACTCTAGAAGGAAGCACATTATGATAAAATATCATTTCCTAAGAGAGCAAGTGGTTGATCAACAACTGAAGTTGATGTTGCTACAAAGGAACAAATTGTGGACATTTTCACGAATCCATTACCAAAAGAGACTTTTGAGTACATGGAGAAATTGGGAGTGATATCACTCCCATCCAGTCACTAAGTTCATCAACAAAAGCACATGTTTAGGGGGAGTTATTCATTGCCTTATCTTTTAGCCTCATAAGACCTTTTCCACTAATGTCAAAGGGGGAGGAGTAGAGTAAGGGAGAGCATTTTAGTTAGGGGGAGAAGTATGATCTTGTTGCATTTTAAGATGATTTCTTTTTGCAGGGTTGTCATCAATGACAAAGGGGATAATTTTATGAGGTTGACCTAGGTTGTGAAAAGGCACTCAATGACATATAAATAAAAGGTGTTTAGAGATCTTTCAAAATGCAATTCAATGCAAATAATTCTCTCACTTAGAGTAGACCTAAGGAGAAGAAGAGAAAAAATACAATGATAAATCATATCATTTAGAGCAATCCTAAAAGCAGATTTGGAGCAGATCCAAGTGCAGATTTGGAGTAGACCTAAAAGTTTATTTGGAGTTGATCTAAGTGTAGATTCGAAGTAGACCTAAGAGCTAATTTGGAGCAGACCTTGTGCCTTATTTGGAGTAGAATATTGCATCATTTTGGAGAGGACTTTATTGCATACCTTGAGCAGAGATATAGGGTAGATTTGGAGTAGAGATTTGTCAATGAATGGAAGATTTGTGAGCAGTTGACAGGGTAGACCTGAGAAGTTGCAAATAAAATTGTTACTTTGTTCTTGTGGAGGTTGGAGTCTCTTGTTGAGTTGGTGCTCAATGATGGGGATTGTAGTCTCTAGTGGGTTGGTGCCTATAAATTTTGTAAAAATATTTATACAAGCAATATGTTTTCGTGGTTTTCTCCCATAAGGGTTTCCATGTAAAATCTTGTCTCTTATGTGTGTTCTTAATTGTGATCTTGCATAGATGGTATTGCTATGGATAATTGAGGTTCAAAGTAATATTGCTATGTTTAGTTAAGTTCAAGTAAGGTTTAGTATAAGTGTGTGTTTCATCAAGATGGAGAGAGAGAGAGAGAAGAGGGGGGAGAGGGAGAGATAGCTCAATATATAGAGAGGGAGAGGGGGAGGGGGAGATATATAGATAGAGGGTGATATATAGAGAGAGAGAGATAGAGATAGATGTAGAGAAAAACATGGATAGAAAGGGATAGAGAGAGAGCAAGAGAGATGGAGAGAATAAGAGAGAGATGTAGAGATAACGAGATGTAAATAGAGAGGGGGAGGGAGCGATAGGGAGATAGAGATAGAGAGAGGTAATAGAGAGGGGAGAATATAGAGACAAAGATAGAGATAGGGAGAAATAAGGAGTGTGTATATGAGAGAGAGAGATATTGAGAGAAAGAAAGGGAGATAGATATGTATAAATAAATAGAGAGGGAGGGAGAGAAGTAGAGATAGAAAGAGGGAGTGATAGGGATAGAGGAAGAGGGAGAGAGGAAGAGAGAGGGAGAGATATGGATAGAAAGGAGATATAGAGAGATAGATATAACTTGGGAATGATCGAAGGGGTGAGAGAGAGGGGGGAGAGACAATGAGAGGGGGAGATGGAGAGATGGAAAGATAAAGATATAGGAAGTGATATATAGAGGTAAAGAGGGATATATAGAGGGGGAAAGAGTGATATAAAGGAGGTGATAGAGACAAGTGATAGGGAGAGAGATAGAGAGCGGAGAGATATAGATATAGGGAGGGAGAAACAAGGAGTATGTGTGTGTGTGTGTGAATGAGAGGGAGATATATAGATAATGGAGACAAATAGAGTGAGATGGAGATGAAACAACATTATTTGATAAATGACATAACAATTGACTTCATGTACTACACGAATGCATGCAAAAAATAGACCAAGATTTATTATAATATATATGATAGTGTATATTAATAAGTACATTATATATAATATTAATTTATAATAAATATATGTATGTGTTTATAAATCATATATATATATATGTATGTATGTATATATATATACATACATACATATATATACATACATATATATATATATATGTATGTATATATATACATATGTATACATATATGTACACACACACACACACATATATATATATTAATAGTATATTTATTAATGATAAAACTATAATATAATATGATTAAATTTATCATATTATAATATAATTTTATTATTAATAACTAATATATTAATAATATATTATTTAGTTTATATATTATTAACTATGTTATAAAATTTTATAATATATAAATGCCGAATATATTTTTTAAAATTTGTATAATATTATATAGTATAAACTACATTATATATAATATTATTTATAAATTTTATATATATTATTACCTATTATATTTTATATTAGAAATCATTCAATATAATTATAATATATATTTTGTGGGCGGTTGGGCGGGCACCTTTCCACATAGGAACTTGTGGAAAGGTCGGGGTCCTGTTGGGGAAGGTGGCAAGATTATTAGGCAAGACATGTTGGCACTCCATGTGGGTGGAGGGAATTCTTTTCACCAAGAATGATATCAAAATAAGCCAGACCTATAGTTGGGTGGTGATGTGATATTTCTTTATTGCTTCTCTTACCTAGACGCGCCTCAAGTGCTGGCATTTACAAAATCATGATGAGTTAGATTTACAGCCGATCAGAGGGATATGGTTCGCCTCCTCGCTGGCGATCCATGACGTGGCATCATGCACGATTATTGCCAGGTGGCGGGATCATAGGAAATCTGGATGGGAATGCACGTTATTGCATAGTGTTGTAAGTGTGGCATGCTTTGATGGAAACAAGTCCTTAAATGATCGAGGGTGGCACGACCTTGGAAAACTTTGGTTTTATTTTCTTGGTGTAGCTCTATCTGTAGAAATGGAAAAAAAGTTGAAGTTCATTGTTGAATTTTTGTTGGAGGCATTGGTGAGCGTGGGGCTTGATACCCCCATCCAATTAGACTACAAGACTCGACAGATGGCCTTCAAGGTGACCATTGACCAACCGTTGAAGAGGATTATGCTCAGGATTGATCCGCATGCAGTGGTGGCAATCAAAATGATAGTAGGCAAGGGGCACTTAACAAATCAAGAGACATTTCAGGTTAACACCCACACTGTCTCTAGGTTCCTGGCCTCAATGCTTGATGTGTGTACACCAAAAGCAGAGGCGAAGGCGATAGTTTGTAAGCTCTTCAAGAAAGAGCTCTTGGGTGGTTTGGACGAAATCTTGAGAATGTCACTTTTGGGTTGTGGTGCACCATGACCGCGTGATCTCCCTCTGGTCAAGGTTCCTGGTGAAGTAATTAAGGTTTACCCTTTGCTTCTGGAGCTAAAAGGAATGGCCTTAGTAAGGCATCATCAGATTGTTGCTTATGGGGTAAGTTTTCTCAAGTTGTTGATGATTGAGCCTATAAATGGTTTCGTCTGGGTCCCTGAATTCGACCAATTTGCTAAGATGAATGGTTTCTAGGTGTGGTAGGGTGGTTGGATAGTTTAGTGTTTGCAGTCTAATGGATATATATATTATAACAATAGGTGGTTTGGTTTGTTCATAATCAAAATATTGTAATACGACAAGGTCTCGTTTTGGCTAGAAAACATTTTTTGGAGGTTTTTTAGCAGCCCGATGTCGTTTGGAAATCAATTGTGGGCCAATTCAGTGGTTCTTTCTTTTTACAGTTTGTTGGGGTCTAGGTGAAGCTAATGCTTGGAAGGAGGGTCTCAAAGTTTTTGGGTACTATTTCTCCATATTTCTTGCTATGCAGACATTTGTATTGAAACTTTAAATATTAATAGAAATTTCCTTACGTATTAAAAAAATTATAATATATATAATAAAAATATAATTATATATATAATTATATTTTTAAATTATATACAAAATCATATTATTATTATATATTATGATAAAAAATTAAATACAAATATAAAATTATTATAACTAATAATTAACGTATTTTTATATAGTACAAATTATTTTAAAATATAAATATAATACACTATATAATTAATATAAAATATATATTTTATATAATACAAATTTAAATCATATATAATGTAATATTATTTATTATTGTATATAATATTACATTTATAAAAATTATATTATTATTATTGTATATTATTCAATTTAATACTTATTATATAATTATATTATATTCAACTTATTAATTGATATATTTAAATTTTATTAAATATTATATATTAGTGTATACATTAAATAAGTATCATTTATGATATAATTTATTATCATTTAAATTCTACTTAATATTTCTCTCCCTATTATTCTCTTTCTACCCCCTCTTCTCTCTAGGTATCGAAATCTCTCTTTTTCTCTCATTCTCTATCTTTTTAGTTTCTCTATTTATATATATATACACCTCTTTATATATACAACAGATTTGCTTTCCAATGAAAAAGTGGAAAACCCCAAACTAAAAGAAATTTGCTTTATGGAATTTTCAACATTTGTAAAATAGAAATTTCAAAGAAATAAAGCAAGTTTTCTTTTATCCAAACCACAATAAAATAAGTGTTATAAATGTATCTTTGTGCTATTTATCATATAAGATATACATAGTACTTTTACGCTTTAGCCTTAAGCTACTACCACAAACGACTTGTACAAACTATAATATTGAGTTAACCTTCTTAGGATTTCTTTTTGTTAACATAAGGAATGTGCAATGACTATATTCCACTTCATAACTCAAAATGAAGTGTAATTCAAAATAAAGAAGTAGAGCAAAATTTGACTAAACTTCTACTTTTTACTCGATCTCAAAAGCCATGAACTCCTCTAGCCAGTCAAAATATGTCACGGGCTCATAATGGTAGAGCTTCCTCAGGAACTTGTAGGCCTCCAAGGTTCAGCCCCAATGTGTTAACAACTTCTCTCCCTCAATGTCTAATAGAAACAAGAGATAGTGCACTCCTATTGGTTGCCCCAAATCTCTTGATTGAGGCAAGGCTTCACCTAGATGTGTGGCACCAACAACCTCTTCCAGGCTGTCTAACAAATGAGGGAAAAATAGCTCTTTAGTCATAGTTATAACCACCTCCTTGGGAACCCTAAGGTCGAGCAAAGAGGCAACGAACCGAGCGAGTATATCTATGTTTACCCTATAACGCTCCTTTGAAAACCACGAATCTTTCCCCAAGAACAAGTTTCACAACTTTCATCGTAAGAAACCCATTCTCAACCAACACAAGCTTTAACCCCTAGTCTGTAATTTGTCCTAAGAAAGCTAATTGGCTCCTATCACTAGTCAAAAGAATAGGGATCTCCATGAGTGCAGAATAATGTGCTTTCCTCATAATGAAACAAGGAAGTTGCATCTATATTAAATGTGAAGGACGAAGTGTGCAAAATAAATGGCATTAAGCAAAAATCTAATCAAGAGATTACTCATACCCGTTCATACGAGGGCCTAAGTGATATAAATTATGAAAAGGCTTGGAGGAGCTATACACACAAGTGTGAAGAATGGAAAAATCATTGATCCAATGGAAGCTAAAGAAAGTGCAACCACCACATACCGTCACATACAATTGAAGTACGTGCTAAAGTTAAGGCGACAGAAGCGAGAATTTACTCAGATACGATCCAAATTAATTAAAATTGATGAAATCATCACAAAACGTGGCCTCAACAAAATTATGGATGGGAAAACAGATTAATTAAAACTAAGGGCCCCACTGATGACTTTGTAATTTAGATTTATGGCGAATGGATCATAATCCATTACGTAAGAAGATCAAGGTTCTTTTGGGAGTTACCCCATTATTTTGTTAGCACTTATCTATAAAAATAATAATAATAATAATTGTATATTTTTATTTAATAATTTGTATTATAGAATATAATATAATAATAATAGTATCATTATATATAATAATAAATATAATTATATTATATATGAATTATATAAAAATATATTAATTATTAAGTATAGTAATTTTATGTGTATTTAATATTTTTAATTATAAAATATAATATATAATATATAATAATAATATCATGTATACAATAAAATAGTACATATAATAATAAATAAGTGTATTATATATAATAAAGCCACCACTTGTAGCGGAGTTGGTTGGGGCTTGGGGTTTGCATCCCTCGAGGTCACAGGTTTGACTCCGCTTCGTAGTGGGAAAGGCAAGGGTCAATAATATTACTTGTTCTTGCTTTGCTGACTTAGGGTATAGGAATGGGCTTTATCTCTAACCTCCATGAGGTTAGATGAATTTAAGAATCAGGAAAGAATGATGGGCGAAATGGAGATCTGCACAAAACGAAATGTGCCTTTCCTCTCTAACGGTAGCTTTTCAAAAAAATTGAGTCATTTTGGGAAATTTTTAGGTTTTCATGGCGCTTATCAGCCAAGGAGGTTTGGTTTTCCTCAAGTCTTCGATCCTTCAAGGCATATATCAAGGCTAGTTTGTCGTGATATTGCATTTCAGGATGATAAAAGGGGATTTGATAGTTTTGAAGGCCGTTTTAACTCTAAGAGAGTTGCAGAACATTACAATGGAGAGCCTTAATAGTTCAATGGGAAGATTCAATGTTTTAGACATTCGTATTCAAAATTTTGGCCTTTCCCTCCGACCAGGAAACCACTTAGTCGGTCTTCACAACCAGTGTTTGATATTTGTGCCTCGAATTCTCTGTCGCGGGAGGGTTCTTCAAGTTCCTCTCATCGCTCTTCAAAGGATGTAGTTTCTAGAGCTTATCCTCCATCTACTTTCTCGAACAGTATCCCAGTTTCGAGGGATCCCTTCAATCCAAAGAAAAGGTTCTTAAATCTTGCGTCCTTTCCTAATAACATTCCTTTACATCCTAGGAGAGGTGAGCCACATTCTCCTGCAACCTTTCCCAATTCTATCCCTCTTTTCAATGAGGGTAGGTTGGATCTGTTGGGTAGTAACTCTGAGGTTAATTATGTTCAAAGTGTGAATTCGGTTGGGTCAAATTTGGGGTTAAATCTGTAGAGAAAATTCTGGAAACCTAAGCTCAAAAAGGAAGGTTTTCTTATGGGTTCTGTCTTGGTTACTTTTAAGGAGGAAATGCTTCACCCTCATATTCAAGATCTTCAAGGTTTAGCGCTTATTTCTAAGTTATGGAATTTCTCCCATGATTTGAACTTTTTGCAATCTTAGGTTTTTCATGAATGGGAAGGATCTTCTCAGGTTTTTTATTTAAATAACGGGAATGGGTTCTTTGTGGTCATTTTTTTGATAAAGATTCTAGAGATGCATTACATAGAGTTAAATCTTGGTTTTGTGATGGTTTGGGAGTATATACTACGCCATGGACACTGAATTTTTCCCCTGCTCTCAATACAGTTAGGTTTATGACATTTTGGATCCAGTTGCAAGGCTTTCCATTGGAATACAAAGAGCTTCACCTTATTGAAATTTTGGGAAACCAACCGGGTATTTTTCTTCAGCATGATTTGGTGTTTTTTCAAAAACCCATCATTGCTCGTGAGGCTTTGTGTTCTAATAGATGTCGCTAAACGTCTTCCTTCTGCTTTGAACATTGCATCTTGTAATGGAGTATGGGAGCAAGAAGTAGTGTTCAAAGAATCACATAAATATTGTTCTTTGTGTCTTTTCCTTAATCATCCTACAAGTTCGTGTCAAATGAAGGAAGTCTCTATGAAGGTTCCTTCTCCATGTGCAAGAACTTGATATTTGTGATCACACGAATTTGTCTTCCAACTCAAAGGAAATACTGAAAGAGAAGGAGGAGCTTGTGTCTCAATCTAATTTTTTCACTGATGCTCAATGTATAGTGCAAGATGAAATTGTAGTTTCAAGTCAGGGTTCTTAGCATATTTTTTTAGATCTAGGAGTTAAACGCAATGTTGATCAATAGGGAATTGTTTTGAATGGGGCTTACAAGGGAAAGGAAAAATTATTTGGTTCTAACCCTAGTTATGTTATAACTTTGGATCTTCCATCTACTTCTGCTAAATTCATACTAGTCTCTTTGAGAAGGGGGTACCGAATAGGTAGTGTGTTCCTCAGGTTAACACTGGTGGGAAAACTGTAGGTATTGGCTCAGCTTGGCCTGATCTCTCATCCAGTGTTCCTTATAAGGTCAGTAAGGATTTGGTACCAATAAAATGCTCTCGGTTCTCTTCAACTGGTTTTATGTTAAGACAGTTTCAATTGTATTTAAATGCCAAACTTCTACATTTGCATGTACCTCTTGTGTTTACTATATCTATTCAACATGTGCATTCAATTTCTTCTACTTTGATTTGAGGGGACTCAGATGTAAGGACGAACATGAGAGTTTCTTCAGAATTTTGTTTTGAAGTGAATAATCCTATTATTGCTAAATTGCCTTGGGACATCACTGAAAGTGATAAGTTTGAAGTTAAGAATTTTCAGTCATTTTTGGATATGGGGGAGTTGGAGGGATTATCTAAGGATGTGGTATCTAAAGTAGGTTTTATCATTACGGATGAATTAATAGAGGATTTGGATACTCAGAATATGCTTCCAAATGCATTGGCTTTAGATTCAAAATTTTATTATGCAGACTCAAAGGCAGGGGAGAGTGACATTTTGTTGAACTTTACTAAATCTTTTCCTTCGTTATCAAAAGATATTGAATTTGGAAGGGAACCGGAAGAAGATTATAAGTTAGTTTTTGATTTCTCACAGCATTTGTCAATCACACAGTCGCCATCTTTGAATACTACTGTTCAAAAGTCTCCTGATAAGCGTGGATGAAAGTCTAATGCAATGAAGTTGCAAGAGGAAATACTAATAGGTAGGCAGTTGATGTTAGAGGGAAGTATCAAAAAAAGGTTAAGGGGAGCCAATTGCTCTCCGTGTAAGGAATGAAGCTAGTTTCTTGGAATGTTAGTGGCATTAATGAACCTAACAAATGAGCTTGTATTAAGCATCAAATTGATGTTGGTGGGGCAGATCTTGTACTTTTACAGGAAACAAAGTTGTCACAAGTGGTTTTTGAAATAGTTATTTGTAAATAGAATAGTTGGAAAGCAGTTCAATCAATTGCATAAGGAGCATCTGGGGGTATGGTAACATTGTGGAATTCACAATTTGTTATAGTGGATTCATTGACAAATGATCAAATTATCAATTAATGAAGGTTACACAATTTGATCTGCAGTTCTACCTCTTAAACATTTACGCTCCTAGTGCCATAGTTGGAAAGAAACAGTTGTGGGAGAAGTTGACATAAATTTTAGATCAACTAAGTGCAGATAAGGTATTAGTAATGGGTGACTATAATGCAATACTGTCACCAAAAGATAAGAAAGGAGAGATCATTCCACCTCAGAAAACAGTTGAGGACTTTAATTCTTTTGTTCTAAATAATGCACTTGTAGATTTATAGCCAGGCAATGGAAACTATACTTGGAAAAACAAGCATAAAGACTTCTTGCAGATTGCAGTACAATTGGATAGGGCTTTAGTTTCTTCAAATTGGATAACAGAAAAAATTGTTCTCATGTTAGAAATTTACCTTGGATAGGGTTAGATCATTTTCCATTGTCATTGTGTATTAAAAAAGAAAAGGTGAGTTCAATAGCTAAATCTTCTTTCAAATTTGAGAAGATGTGGTTTCGTCACCTAGATTTCCAGGGTTTGTTAAGACAATGGTGGTCTTCTTCCCTAGTAGTGGAAGGGTCCTTCATGTATAGATTATGTTGTAAATTGAAGCATGTAAAGGACAAAATTAAGAATTGGAATATCTTTGTTTTCAAGAATATTTTACATCAAAAGGAAGAAATCTATAAGCAATATTCTTTAGTAAATTCGGATATAATAGTGCATGGTTTAACACCACAATCATTTGAATTGCAAAAAAGGTTGCAAGAGGAATGGGAAGAGTTAGCAACTTGTGAAGAAATATATTGGCGCCAAAAATCAAGAGAACTATGGTTAAAAGAGGGTGAAAAAAATACAAAGTACTTTCATAGATCAGCTCAAATAAAGAAAGTAAAAAATCAGTGTTTTCAATTGAAGATAGTGTTTCAGGTGTGAGATTGACAAAAGAGGAGGATATACAAAGGGAAGGGGTTAAGTTTTCTTCAAATTTTCTTTATGCACAAGGATAATTTTTTGATCAGCAAACCTTGGTGAGGGAAGAATTACTAGATGGGATTCCATCATTAGAATCAGATTGTCACAACCCTCCCTATGCAGAAATTAATATTTAACAAGTACATTTTCATTTTTATAACAATGCTAATTTTGTTATGAGAATGGTTAAAACTCCTTTGGAATAATTATATAAATCAAAAAGTTTAATAACAAGAATGGTTGGGAGATAAAAAATAATGATATAGGTTTTTATATATTTAGTATTTACAAATATATATATTAATATCATCATAAAATTTATATTAAAAACTCAGTTATCATTCAAATTAAATTATTAATATGAATGATCATTATTTCATTTATTTGGTGACTGATTAAAGGTGTTATCTTGTAATGCCCCTCCCAAAAATAATCTATAAATCTACAATAATTTAACAAATATTTTATGAAGAAACAAATTTAAAAAAGAAGAAATTATTAAAGTTCTTGAGGGTTTGTATGCTTATAAGAATATTATCACCAAAAATAAATTGTCATATATATTAATTTAGTTTATACAAAACTAGATCAGTAATTGTGTACAAATGATTTAGTATTTAAAACATACCAACTCAAATTCTCAAACGATTGTATATTTATTTATAATTACTATGCAAAATCTAAATACAAATTCAATTCAATAATTAGAACACTCATATTTCATAATGATTATGTCTTAATGCAGATCTAGGATAGCATTTGGGAGCAACCCATTTTATATATTAAATATCCTATCTTCTGTCAGTTAGAAAAGTGAATAAAAGAATACATTACAATATAAAAGCCACGCAAGACTATAATGAAGAAGGTGAATGCTTATAACTGAAATTTTAGAAAACACTACACCATTATCTTAATGGGCTGTCATAAAAGCACAATTTTTGGACGAGAGTTTTTCAAAACCCACAATCAAATCTTAACTAATTAATGATGGCTTACATACTAATATTGATTAAGTTTCTATTTTAGAATAAATAGAATATTGAATATTGATACGATCACATTATTCTCCATTCAGAAAAAAAAGAAAAGAAAAGAAAAGAAAAACAAATTGAATATAGAAACATTCCTAGAACGCATGATTTCATAACTCTTAGAAACAACAATTGTTCAAAAAATAAATAGATGAGGGGATAATTATCCAGGCTTTGTTATTACCAAGATTTTTGGTGGGAATTAGATATCAGACCTTATTGTAGATGTGCATGTTTTCATCGTTTCATTTGTTGGAATTAAATTAATTAAGACTTGCTGACCAAACACCTTCCAGAATCATCCATAGTTGACCATGTGCTGAATACTATCGCCTTCCCCATCTAGAACCCTCACGTTGAATCCTATTTCAACTGCCCATAATAAATTTCATATCTACCTGGCATTCTACAGTGTAAAATGAATTTAATGCTTTTGATCTATAAATCTTATGGACGGGCCTGTGGTTTGCAGTGCTCAGATTTGCTGAGTTCTCAGTGTCTTTTCTGTTTTGTTGTGTCTCCTCTTACTTTCATCATCTCCTTAGAATTCTTCATTTGTTTCATTTGAATGCATCAACATGTCTTGCTAGAAGTTTCTGAAGTCTTATTATCAAATACATTTTTGTTCGTATCCTTCAATCATTGTATAGCATGGGATGTTAATGATTCAGCTTGTTTCATGAAATGTTATTCATGCATTCCATCAAATAGTTTTCTTCTTTTTTGTGGTTTCTTGGTGGTTTTGTGGAGGTTGTTTTGAGAAACCAAGAGTAGTTTCTTCTCACACAACTTCTATGTATTGATGCTGCTCGTTTGGAGAAGGGGATTTGGAGAGTTGGTGGTTGCATATCCAGATGCTACTGGAATGATGTTGAAATTTTATGTTGCAGATTTTTATATGTGCGAAACCCATGTTGTAAGTGAGCATATGAGCTCCATGATTGTGTAATTCAAATTCAGATTTGAAACCAATATATGTTGCATATTTCTCTTCCATATTTGTTGTTAATGTTTATTTGAAGCCTTCTTGCATAGTGGTGAATGTGTGTGTGGTCTTAGATTTTAAAGGGGAGAGTTTCCCTCTCTACATCAGTGGTATTAGAGCTAGAAGGTCTTGAGTGTGTAACAGATCGCCGAAGAGAGGCAGTTGCACCAGGATTGAGCTTGTGGGTATTGGAGGAAATGTATGCAAGAGGAGCCCATCGTGGTAGAGGAAGAGGAAGAGGAGATAACTTTGTTAGGAATGATGATTTTAGAGCCTTGAGAAGGCAGGTTGAAAATTTGCAAAATGAGATAAGGAGAGGATGTGCAAGAAATAGAGACCCAAGAAGTGAAGATGAAGATGAAGATGAAAGTACAGAGAATGCAAGTTTAGATACTGAACAAAGAGAAGAAATTGCAGCAATTGCAAATGACCCACTGCTGAAAGCTTTAACAAAAATGGGAAAGAGACCAAAAATGGAGGTTCCTACATTCAATGGTAGTTTGAACCCAGAAGAACTAATAGATTGGCTAAATGAAATGGAAGATTATTTTGAATTTGAGGAGGTAGAAGACCCTGATAAAGTGAGATTTGCTAAGACAAGGTTGAAAGGACATGCCTCCATATGGTGGAGAGAGATTCAATTAGAAAGGGGAAGAAGAGGAAAAGAGAAGATTACCAAATGGGACAAAATGGTAGACAAATTAAAAAGACAGTTTATTCCAGTTGATTATGAGTTAGATTTGCTTAAAAGAATGCAAGGTTTGAAACAAGGCAGCAAAAGTGTTAAAGAGTATACAGAAGAATTTCATAAAATCCTCATAAGAACTGGACATTCAGAAGTAACCAAGGAAAAGATTGCAAGATACATGAATGGGTTGCGGTCAAGCATTCAAAAAGAAATGGCATTGATTAGAGTTGTGACAATGGAAGATGCTTATCAAATGGCATTGAAGATAGAGGAAAGGTTGAACAAGAGATTTGAAAACAAACAAAGAGGAAAAAGTCATGAAGGTAAGGTTGAGGGAAGAGCATATGAAGAAGATGATGATAAAAAAAATCAGAAAAATGGAGGCCAAGGTAGTAGCAAACAACATAGGCATGAAGAATTTTATGAGTCAAGAGATCAAAATCAGAGAGGTAGAGGAAGATCGGGTAGAGATTTTGGAAGAGAAACCTTTCGAGGAACTTGTTTTAAGTGTGGGGAAGAGGGTCATAGAGCATATGAATGTCCTCATGAAGAGGAAAGACCAAGAAGAAGGACTAAAAATCAGAATAGGGCAGCAAATGTGAATACAGAAGATGCAGGATCATCACATTCTGAAGAAGCAGAAGATGGTGAAACTTTAATGGCTAGGAGAACACTATTAAATGAAGATGATAAATCTGTTCAAAGGAGAAGTTTGTTTAAGACAAGATGCAAGTGTGAAGAAAAGGTATGTGATGTCATTATTGATAGTGGAAGCATAGAGAATCTTGTGTCTAATGAAATGGTAAGAAAATTGCATCTAGAAAGGAAGAAGCACCCAAATCCATATCGGATAGCATGGGTACAAGATGACAAGAAGTTTTTGATCAGCAAACAATGTGAGGTAAAATTTAAGATAGGAGGTTATTATGATGAAGTTTTATGTGATATTCTCCCAATGGATGCTTGTCATATTCTTCTAGGAAGACCTTGGCAATTTGACAAGAAGGCAATGCACGATGGATACAGAAACATGTACACATTGACAAAGGATGGAGTGAAACAAAAATTGAAGCCATTAAAAGAAGAAATGGGTAAGGTTTGTAGCAATTCAAGGTCTTGTTTGGTTGATGAAATTAGACTTTTAGATGGTTTGAAGCAAGAATATGTTAGTTTTGTTGACACTAGTCATCAAGAAGATGAGAAAGGTGAATTGTTGACTCATATTGAAGAAGAGATCTCAAGTGGAATGAAGAGAGCAGCAGATGATAAGGTAAAATCTGATTTTATTGTTTCCTTTGATGAGGAAGAGAGTGAAGGAATAGATAAGTTTGTTGCAGCAATAAAGATAGCATCCAAGAGAGGTAAATTGAAAGCTTGGATGGAGAAAGAAGAGGTAAACCTTGATCTTTGTAAAAGTTTTGTTGAAGCTGAATTGTTTACATATGACAATATTAGCATAAAGAATAATATTGTAGCAAATACCCCATTGGAAAATGAAGTTATGATTGATGAAGAAGATGAAGAGGTGAATGGGAAATGGTTTGATGATCTCTTGCTTGATACAGAGATTGTTATGGATGGAGATATTAAAGGTGATAGTTTTATGCAGGATGGGAAAGATACAAGTCCCTTGATTAATAGAGTTGATTACTTGTTAGGAAATGAAGAAATTGAGTCTTTTGATTGTTGTACTAATGCTGTTTTGAGTGAAATAAATCAGATTACAGCGATGATACATTTTTCAGAGGACATTGAGACAGTAAATTTTCATAATGGAGACAAAGTGGGAGGAGAAAAACAAGTTATAACAGCGATAGAGGTAAAAGGAAACATTTGTTTTGTTGATGGAGAAGGATGGAGAATGAAAGAGGATAGAATTGTGAAAGTACAAAGAATGATAAACAAGAAATTCCCAATGGACAAAGTGGAGAGGTGGATCCAGGACAAACATAGAGTCTACAAATGTTTCAAAGTTTGATTATTGGGAAACATTTCAATTTACCATGGGTGTCTGATGCAGGAGCATCTATGGCCTTGTGCAATCTTGCATCACCAAAAATATTGCTCTTTTAGTTTTTGTTTATTTTCAATAAGGGCTTAGGGGTTAGGAAAATAATATTTTAATTTGCAACAATGTAGATTCCCTTGGTGCGAAATTGTAAATGTAAATTTCATGGGAAGTAAGTCTTGGTAAAATAGTGAAAGCATCTTGGAGGGGAATATGCCTTTGTGGTGTCCACTTTTGGAGAAGGTCAAAAGGTCTTGTATGCATATACATGTGTCATAAAATGTCATAATATGGGCTGCAAAGGAATCTTGCATGTTGATTGCATGTATTTGCATGTTGGCCACAAGCTTTGCATGTTTTTGCATGTTTGAAGTCGTATCTATGAGACCCAGTTTTAGTAAAATGAGCATAACTTTGTCATACGGTAACAAAATTAATAATTTTAAAATGATTTGGAAAGCTGGAAAGAAGGGGCACAAAACCCAGAAATTGTTTGAGGAGTTTCGGAAAAATGATAGGTCATTGATAGGAAAAAAGGGACGGGTTTTCTTGGTGGTTTTGTGGAGGTTGTTTTGAGAAACCAAGAGTAGTTTCTTCTCACACAACTTCTATGTATTGATGTTGCTCGTTTGGATAAGGGGATTTGGAGAGTTGGTGGTTGCATGTCCAGATGTTGCTGGAATGATGTTGAAATTTTATGTTGCAGATTTTTATATGTGTGAAATCCATGTTGTAAGTGAGCATATGAGCTCCATGATTGTGTAATTCAAATTCAAATTTGAAACCAATATATGTTGCATATTTCTCTTCCATATTTGTTGTTAATGTTTATTTGAAGCCTTCTTGCATAGTGGTGAATGCGTGTGTGGTCTTAGATTTGAAAGGGGAGAGTTTCCCTCTCTACATCAATTCCTTAGCTTTTTAGAATATTTTAGGTATGTTAAATATTTAGAAAGAAATAAAGTTTTAGTTGATCTTTTCTTATAATATTTTGGGTATGTTAAACATTTAGAAAGAAATAAAATCTAGTTGATTTATAAATTGCATGCAATAGATTTAGTTATTTTATTTTATTTAAAATAAATAGTAAGTATTGAAAAATAAATAAAATAGTTTTCAAAGTAGTTCAAAATAAAGGAAATTGTATAAATAATAAAAGTGAAAAGTTAGGTGAATATATATATTTGGGTTAATTCTTATGATAATAAAATATTAAATGTTAAATTAAATTTTCAATAATTGCATTCATCAAGTCTAATTGTGAGTGGGAACATAATTTAGATAATAGTGTGAGTTATCAAGGAAGATCTAATTCTCAAGTAATACCAACTGAATTTTTCAAGTGATTGGTAATACGTAAAAGAAATTATGATATTAACATTATTGCTAATACTATCAATTGATAATAATATTAATAAATATAGATGATTTTAATATTATATGGTATTTGGAAGGATACTTAATAATAAGGAGATTCGCATGGAGTTAAACCTTAGAACGTTACGATTGAAGTATTAAAACCTTGTTATCATGAGAAGATTGCTTGGTTTAGAAGTTTTACTTTTGGTATGTATATCAATGAGTATTTAATTAACATCTAGTAGAATTGGTTCATCTTCTATTTGTATTTAATAAATTTTACAAGGGACTAAGAAGTAAGCAAGTAAAATGAAATTAAATGGATTAGATTTATAATATATGGTTACTTTTGAATTAACCATGATGCACGTTCACAATCTTATAGTTCAATTATCTTAGATAGGAATCGAGATACATTACTTCAAAAATATTGTATGATCAATATTATATATTATTTCGCAAATTAGGTATTAAAGATTGAACAAGATAATAAATGCTTTAAATTCCACAATGTGTTGTATTCCATCATCTACAATTATGTTCTACATACATTATGACTATAATTTTCTATAAATTTATGTCATTGTAATTTGATAGAGAAGTCATTGTGATTCGATTAACTTGCAAAAAGGGTAATTAGAAAATTCACATGAAAATCAAGAATTATGTAATATTTCTTTTCAAAAACTTGAACTAATGGTGACTTGGTCCAGATGCAGAAGGGGATGATAGTAGTATATCATTAACCTTCATTAGTAAATACCAACGATACCCAATGGCCATTACATGGAGGATCGGAAGAGGTATGAGTTATATTTAAATTCTTCTTGGTAATGAATATTCTATTCTATGATCATTACATATGAACCTTTAGACTTTGGATTCCTAATATGCCTTAATAATCATTTGCAAAACTTAGATTATTGTTAAAATTATTAATCAAAGGTAAGTTGGTGACTTGGTAGAAATACACTTTGCAAAGAATAGAATTATTTCAATAGGTACTTATTTTACCATACTGTTTCTTTTTATCTTACCATTAAATTACTACATATTTATTTAGTAAACAATAGTCAAAATTTTAGGTAACCAATATTTTTGTTAGAAGAAACATTCATTAAAATAGTTTCAGTTCCTTTTTGAATCAATATGTTACTCTTATCATCACATTCCTAGTAGCAATTAATTGTATTCGTATTTGAAGCCTTGTATCAATTAGATCAAGTGAAATTGTTTATTGAGTTAGTGAGTAATCTTGAGTTGCTTAAGGATCATGAAATATTAATGGCGAGTCAAGGAATTTCAAGGAATTCAAGTGACAAGGCATGGAATATCTTCTAAAGAATTCGATATCCAACTAGGACACATTGGAAGGAAGGTAAATATGTAACATTATATTATGACAATCAATCATCTTAGGAGAAGGAAAATATAATATGATTAATTAATATCGCAACTGTAAACTTTCCAAGTCAATTATTTTTATGCCTAACAAGTTAACATGTACAACTAGTAAAGTATAGTCATGGATATTAAATGTCACACATTATCTGTTGATATGATCAAATAGCTTAAAAGGAGGTTACAAACCTTAGGGTAATCCTATACTTTTACATTATCTTTTCTTAATCTACATATTTGAATAAGTAGATTGAGAATTACTTATGAATGTTAGAATTTTTCCTCATTTGGAGTTAATTTAGAATTTTCGTCTAATGTGATTAAGTAATGAAATGTGTTATTATTAACTTATAGACTAATTATGTTGTTGGAATGTATGGTCTAAGGAATCCATTTTCGATTTCACCTAAGTGGGTGGCAACCGACGAAGTACTGTCTAGGAAAAATTGAATCCTAGAAAGGGTTGCATACCCGCTATTATAGTACTTAGATTATTTGACTATCTATAATTAACCAAGTCCATACGTATCTATTACTTGCTCGGAGCGTTTAGCTAGAGTCCACGCGACTTCATGATGCCAACACGGTCGGGTGGTGAGCAAGCCTTACTCGATGTATACATCATTGCAAATGTTTGGACCTTGATGTTGTTATTCATTTTTATTGAGGTTGCAGTTAAAGTGTTATGTATTTATATTAGAAAGGCGGTTCTTATATAAAAATTTATTTCAACAAAAAATTGTAGAAGTTTTCTAACTATCTAACTTGGTTGTTACACAGATGAAGATAATTTGCATTTGTTGAAACCATTCAGTCTTGAGGAGTTAAAAGTAGTGGTATTCTTAATGCCCACAGATAAGCCTCCAAGTCCAGATGGTTTTGCTACTACTTTTTTTCAAAATTGTTGGGAGTTTATTGGGTCGGACTTGTTGAAAGCATTGGAAGAGTCAAGAAGTTCGGGGACAATGCTAAAGCAATTTAATGTGACTCATATTGCTTTGATTGCATAGGTTAACAATCCTTCCTCATTCTTAGAGTTTAGACCCATTTCACTTTCTAACACAATATACAATTTTTTTACAAAAGCAATCTATTTGCTTTTGGTACATATAATTCCAAGAATAGTCTTAGAAGAGCAAGGGGATTTATTCCTAGAAGAGAAATGACAGAGGATGCTTTGGTAGCACATGAAGTTTTGCATTTTGTTTACACTCACAAGATGTCTTCTTTTATCATTAAGTTAGATATGATGAAAGCTTATGATAAGGTGGATTGGTCTTTCTTATTGCAGATTCTAAAAAAATTGGCTTTCATGCAAAGTGGTGTAAATGGATTTACTCATGTTTGGCAGGTACAATGTTTTCAGTATTAATAAATGGTTCACCCTTTGGTTTTTTTAAGTCTATTCAAGGGGCGAGACAAGGAGATCCATTGTCTCCCTTTTTATTCATTATATTAGCAGAGGCTTTGAGTAGGTAAGTGAAAAAGGCACATATTGAAGGTCACTAGAAAGGAATTTTGACTACCACAAATATTACCATAACTCATTCCTTATTTGTAGATGATACAATTCTATTTGGTATGTCAACCCTTGCTGAAGCAAAGCAGATTAAACTTATATTGCAAAAATATAATTTAGCTTCGGGTCAAATGGTGAATTCAAGTAAGTCAAAGATATACATTTTAAAAAACAAGATTGCCCAGCTGTTGGGTTTTCAAGTTACAGATTTACCCTGTAAATATTTAGGTATTCCCTTTTTTGCTGGTCAAAATGGGGTGTCATATTGGGATAAAGTCATTTAGAGCATTCAGTCGAGGATTGTAGGATGGAAAAGGAGATGGTTATCCATTTCAGGTAGAATTTTATTGATCAAATCAGTGTTGTCCTCAATCCTGAACTATTATATGGCTATCTTAAAGGCACCAAGAACTGCTATTTCTGAAATTGAAAAACTGATCAAGCCTTTTTTGTGGAAAGGAAACATGGATTCTAAAAGAAAAATACCTTTGGTCTTATTGCAAAATATCTGCAAGGAAAAATTAAAAGGTGGGGTAGGGTTCATGATATGTCGGCTAGGAATATTGCATTAGGTGCAAAGTTGGTACTGCAACTAAAATATCTGGATAGTATTAATCCCAACCGTATTCTCACTATATCTAACCCCCCTCAAGGCTCCGTAATGTGGAACTTCTTGTTAGGGTGCAAAAAGGTAATTGTCAAGTATCTAACTTGGGAGATAAATAATGGTGAGTGCAAATTATTGGCAAGACTCTTGGAATGGTTTTCCTACTTTGGATTCCCTATTTGATTTTCGGGAAGCAATTGCTCTCACTACTCAAAATTAGGGATAAAAGTAAAAGATTATGTTCAAAATATAGATGTGCAAACGGGGAAAGTAACTTGGAAACTTTTGTTATTTTCAACTATACTATTGTCCCAACAAGAAGAGTTTAAAAAACTTTTAAGTATTAGAATGGTGTTCATTGGGAAAGGTGTACATAATTTGATTTGGGCTCCTTCAAAGTCAGGAAATTATACTGTTAAAATGGGGTACAAAGCAGTATTCAATCAACAACCACAGGGAAGTAAGCAAAGAGCATTGTCATTTTGCTAGAATCCAATGGTGCTACCAAAGGCAAGATGTTTTTCATGGATGGCAATAAAGCATAAGATTTTAACAAGTGAAAGACTGGAAAAACTTGGAATAGCTACACCATTTAAATGTGTGCTTTGTGAATCAAAGCTAGAAGAAGTGGACCATTTATTTTTGAGTTGCCTGTTTGCAAGTTCTTGTTGGGATTTTGCACAATCTAAGTTATGCTGGTCCTCTCCTCTTCCACAAAAAATACAGGATTCATTTTCAAGTTGGCTTGTTCTTTACAAGCATATGGAAGATAACACCTTCATCTGTTATTTGGTGTATTTAGTGGGAGAGAAACAAAAGAATATTCTGTCAAGAGAAAACCAATTTGGAGTTAGTTTTGGCAAAGTTGGATAAATCTATATGTGAAATCACAAATGCATATGTGCAAAATTCTAAGCATGCAGGCTCTACATTTTGTGATTGGAATGCCAAACAATTGAAGAATTGGTCTCCGCTAGTTATCCCATTTAAAGGTTGTCAGATATCAAATGGAAAGCTTAAAGTTGACAGGAAAAAAGTTATTTGGTTGTCGCCTCCTCATGACTTTATAAAGCTATATTTTGATGCAGCATCACGTGGAAATCCTGGTGTATCAGGAGCAAGAATAATATTAAGGTCTTAGGAGGGGTCGAAAATTTGTGCAAAGTCAGTTAGGTTACCAAATGGAACAAACAATCAATCTGAAATTCTAGCTCTTCTTTATGATCTGCAATTTTCAATTCAACAAAAAATATCAAAGATTATTATTGAAGGGGATTCATCACTCATTGTTAATACATGCAAGGAAGGAAGGTTCTAACTGGCAAATAAATTATGTATTGTCACAAGTTTTGTAGTTACTTGTTAAATTTGATTCCCTTTAGCTCAAACATGTTTACAGGGAAGGGAACCAAGTAGCTGATTTTTTAGCTAACTTAGGGTGTGACCAAGATCACCCTGATAAGATGTATGGGAGGCATCTTAGTGATTATCATGTATTGTTACGTGATTTGATTTTATTGAAAAAAAAAAAAGTTATTTTGCAGTAGTGTTTTCTTCAATGCAAGGATATACATAAAGTAAGTTGTCAGCTCAACTTATTTTATTGGTTGCAAAGATTGAGCACTCTTGTGCTTTTCTTAAGTCCTCTTCAAAAGTATAATAGAAGAGAAGTTCAAATTTGGCGAAGGCAGTTTGTATTACGACAATCGGCACCGTGCATAACGAAGTCAAAGCATAAAGATGCAGGCTAAAAGTAAATGTAATTGGAGGCGGCGATTAAAAGTATTGTCGATGGCTAGCGTGTGGTTACTACTAATATTTTGTGTTTTTTTAAGGAAAATTTTTAGTGAGCTCATTCAATCTAAAATTCATTTTTCATTATGATGGCTGCTAGTACCAAAGGTCATAATAATTCAATTATGCTGACGCAAGGGAAGGATATTGGTATGTGTAAGCACGGTTGCCATGGGAAGGCAATCATTATTATTCATGCATTACAAATGGCATCGTGGGAGATAATAAGGAATTGTGCGTGCAAAGCCACACTTGGCAAATAGAAATTAAAAGACATTTTGCTAAGGAGAAGTAAAATCTACTTGGGCAGATTTACTACCATGTTTTGCAGGCTCGAGTGTGCAAAGTTTCAATTTCTCATGTGCTCGAAGTACAGGCAGTAAATGACGTTGCAATTAAATGATGAATCCTTGCAAGCAAAGTACAAGAATTGCTCTTTAAAAACCCCCCTTTTGTCATGCATTTGACAATTGTTGGGTAGAGCATTAGCTAGTTTTCAAAGGGTTGGGTGTATACCAGGGCTTTTTGTAGTTTTAGTGAGTTCAGTTGTGGCATGTTTCTCTTTTGCCTTTGTTATGCTACACCATTGCTCTGCAATTCAAAGGGTGGTGTGTCCTAAAGGTGCTCTGGTGTTCATTTGCTCCGCTTCTCGAAGGGTGTTGCTCCTCTATTCAACATTTCCAAGGGTGAATTGTCTTGTTAGTGGTCAAGTACTCCATTGTTCCGTTTTTCCAAGGGTGGTTTGTCATCAAAGGTTTGAATTTGTTTCTGGGTTTGCAAATAATACTATTGTTGCAGTACTCCTTTTTGTTATACGGTTTGTCTTTGCAAAAACTGTCGTTGTAATCTGGGTATTTACAAGCTCCCGTGAGTACTAGTCTGCGATGTGTGTTGGGAATAGTCAAAGATAAATCAAATTGCAATCATTCTAGAATTTTAGGGCTTGTGAGTGTTAGTCTTGGTAGGGGTAAGGCATTAGTTGTTTGTTACTGCTTTTGGCCATGGAATACAACACCAAGAACTTTCAAATTCCTATGCAAATAAAAGTAAATGAGTTGCCTTTCTTGGAGGAAGTCACCGGTGAAGAAATGTCTCAGTTGTTTCGCATGGTTTTCCCAAGCCTTGTGGACTGCATCAAGTCAGTAATTGGTGGAAATAATTCGCCCAAGCTCACCCAGGTTGCTATTCCCATCTAATTTGCTATCAATTTTTATATCAAATGCAATGGATATGCTGCAATCATATGAATCTTTACAAATTGTCTATAAAGAAATTGTATTACCAAACGTTTTAGGGGAAAGGGAGCTTTTGAATTCTGTTCAATGCTATAATTTAGACAATGGTGAGGCTTATGTGGCTGGGATATTTCCTAAATGTTTCCTAAAACATAAGCGTAGGTTTCCTGTTGTGTATGGTGCAATAGAGAAGGGACTCAGGGATGATGATCCATGGCTCTTATATAGGGAACTCTCAAGGCATTCAATAGATCTAGACCAGCACATGGTTGATATGATAAAGGAGAAATTCTTTGCCTTATACTTCATCTTTGGTCACCAAGTGCGACATGGGCGAAGGAATATTGCTCTGCCTCGAAGTGGATCAGGGTCAAATGTGTTGAAGTTGCTTGAAGGCCAAGGGAATAATATGTTGGATTTAAATGTGACTGATATGAATATGGCTGACCAAGAAGATGATATGGAAGAATGAAGTTAAAACCTGCATCCAGAATATATAATGCATTTAGTAGTGAATATATGCACATACTGCAAATTTTGTTGTGTAATGAATATACCAGTGTTGCCGGGAGATGCGTCTCCCCCCCTCTGAGACGCGTCTCGGAGACGGAGACGCGTCTTGGAGACCGTACCAGAACCCAGAGACCTCATTTCGAGTTCGGAGACTTTCAAAACGTCTCCTGTCGTCTCCCACGTCTCCAAACCCTAAAAATGGCGTCTCCCGTCAGGTCTCCTGCGTCTCCCGTCAAAAATCGGGCGTCTAAAAGCAAAGTTCATTATTTTTAAAAATATTTATGCAAAAACGAGCTCGACGGCACTGGCGACGACAGGCATTGGCGACGAAAATTTATTAGCTGACTGAGAAAGGGCGCGACGAGCCGAGGACAAAAATTCAGGTTCCATTTTGCGTTTTTTTTCTCCACTCTCCATACTAAGTTACTAACAGTCTGATGAGAGATATCAGATACGTATCTCCACAAGGGCATTGCCCCTGTTAAAATCGCGGAATACTACTGAGAGTATTCCGCGATTTTAACAGGGGCAATGCCCTTGTGGAGACCGAGATACAAACTGCACCAATAAATTTAAAATTATTAAATTCATAAAATTATAAAATTAATAATATTAATTGTAATTTGAAAATTTCAAATTTGTATATTATAATTTATAAATTTATAATATTAGCATTGCCATTCAATATTTATATTAATATATATTATTCACAGACATTTTTAATATTGATTTTGAAATTTTCGTATCACTGCTCAGTCCATCTTACTGTAACAGTTAACTGTGTAACACTATTCGATTTCAATTTTCATCTACAGCTGAGCAATAAGTTAACATTTATAATTTTATTTTATTATTTATTAATTTAATATTTATTACTAAACCTAGGATTTTATTATTTATATATTAAAATTTAAAAATGCTAATAGATCTCAGGTAGAGTCAGTTCATGCATTAAGGATCTGTCAATCTGATTGTAAAGTGGTGTAAATAACAGTAAATTGTAAAATGAAGATGTAAAATTATAGAGTATATACTTTGCCTAATCCTGATTCATTTTTTTTTTTTTTTTGTAGAATTTGAATCATTAAATCAAGAATGTCGAGTGGGGGAAACAAACAAGGCTTGTATCCGTTGTGGAAGTATGTTGACCGTGTTAAGGGGCAGAAAGGTTCAGGTGGAACAGCCACGATTTCATGCAAATTATGCCCAATGTCATGGCAAGGTACTTACACAAGGGTGAGAGCTCATTTCCTTCACATACCTGGAAAAGGTGTTGATCCTTGTACAAATGAGGAGGAACGATATGATGCTGTGAGGGATGAAGAAAGGGCTAATGGTAAAGTTCCTAATATGAGCTCTCATGCTTCAACAAACACTGCTGCAAATCAAAATCAGAATATCAATAGAGAGACAGAGGTGGATGTGTCTTCAAGAAATGTAGCAGCAGAGAGTTCTCACAAGAGGCCACACATTGGCAGCTCAAACCCCATAGGCAGATTATTTGATGTGCAAGGTCGAGAAGCGGTTGATGCAGCAATTGCACGCTTCTTTTATGCCAATGGAATACCATTTAATGTTGCTCGATCACCTTTCTATACAGAGATGGTCCAAGCA
Organism: Sequoia sempervirens; assembly: GCA_007258455.2. NCBI lineage: Eukaryota > Viridiplantae > Streptophyta > Pinopsida > Cupressales > Cupressaceae > Sequoia > Sequoia sempervirens. Next base: position 114,194 of record VDFB02355583.1, on the reverse strand, counting down.
ATCAACAATGCACCAGCTGGATATAGACCACCTATGTATGAAAAGCTTCGCACTACTCTAATTGATAAAGAAAAAATTCGATTAGAGCAACAAACTGCACCATTGAAAAGAGTGTGGATTTCAGAAGGATGCAGCATTGTGATGGATGGTTGGACGGATACTAGAAACCGTCCACTACTTAATATCATGGTAACATGTAGCAAAGGGCCTTATTTTTTGAAGGCATTGGATTGTTCGGGGCATGAAAAAAATGCAGAGTATCTTTTTAACCAGCTATGTGATGGCATTGAGGAGGTAGGGGCATCAAATGTAGTCCAAATTGTTACAGATGCTGCCCCTGTTTGTAAAGCAGCAGGTATGTTGGTGCAAAAGAAATACAAGCATATTTTTTGGACACCATGTTGTGTGCATTCATTGAATAATGCACTCAAAGATATTGGCAAGTTTGAGTGGGTTTTAGCTCTCATAGAAAAGGGCAGAAAAATTCAAATGTTTATATGCAACCATCACCAAACACAAGCTATTTATCGAAAATTTGCCAAGGTGGAGCTTCTCAAACCAGCTGATACAAGGTTTGCTTCCTATTTTATTCTTCTTCACCGTCTTTTTGAAGTGAAAGGTGCTTTGTGTTCCACGGTTGTTAGTGATGCATGGGCAGCTTGGAGGCAATCTACATCAACTGATGCAGTTGAGGTGAGAGCTATGATCCTTGATGAGAATTTTTGGGCTGAGGTTAAATTTGTTGTGGACTTTATTCAGCCCATATGTGAGGTGATCAAATTTGCTGATTCAGACAAGCCATGTTTGGGGGAAATTTATGAAGAAATAGATTCCATGTGTGAAAGAATTAAGCAAATAACAGATGCAAAAGATCCTTCACTATATCCTTTGATAGAAGGAAAGTTACATGGAAGATGGAACAAACTTAATACACCTCTTCATTGTGCTGCCTATGCCTTAAATCCTAAATGGCATAATATAGAAGAGACCAATAAGAGGGCTCCATATGAGGATAGAGAGGTAATGAAGGGGTTTTGGGCTGCAATAAAAAAAATATATGGCCGAGGTGAGGAAGCATCAGTTATAAGGACTCAATGGAATAAGTTTTCACGTGGACATGGTGACTTTTCTTCCTTGGAAGCTTTGTATGATATGCGAGCAAAGAAAGACCCTATAGAGTGGTGGTGGAACCATGGAGGTGAAACACCTGAATTGCAATCATTTGCAATAAGATTACTCTCACAAGTAGCCAGTTCTTCATCTTGTGAGAGAAATTGGAGTACTTATGGTTTTATTCATTCACTAAAGAGGAACCGATTGGGGTCAAAGAAAGCAGAGAACCTGGTGTACATTCATAGCTCACTTCGCCTTCTCTCTCGTGTAGATCCTGCATACAATGAGGGTCCTTCAGCAAAATGGGACCAAATTTCACCTGATGAAGATGTTGCAGCCATAGTGGATGAAGCGGTTGAACCAGATGGCCTTATTGATTTACCCCCAGTTCTACTACCATCAGAGGAACCTGAGTTAGAGAGTGATGAGTATTTGGAGAGCCTCATAACTGAGGACCTTGACATGGATGATATTGATAATTGATGTGATGTAGATGATATGAGATATCAGATAGATTTCTGATTTTTGTTTTTTGTTTGCATATCAGCCAATCGAACTATCAATATTTCTGATTTTCAATATGTAATTGAATATGTAATGTGACAACGACATTTGGATTTGAATTTTGTGTATTTAAAGTTAATGTTTATTCTTAACTTTACAGTTTACTACTGCTATTGTTTTGAAAGTTCAATGTCATTATATTTTCAGATTTTCTATATATTATTAATTTTTATGTTAAAAAAAAAATGGCGTCTCCAAGTACCCCCGTCTCCTATTTTCAAAAAAATGTCGTACCGGTACCCGTACCAGTACCAGTACCAGTCTCGCGGCAACTATGGAATATACTAGTATCATATAGTAATTCAAATGCTTACAACAGTTGGTGTCATCTGAATTTAGAAATATTCCGCTACTCAGAAGAACATATATTGCCAAATACTTTCTCTTTACCAATACTATAATTCTAGTATTTTTGTAATTTTGCTTATATATATTAATATAAATACTTAGCCCCAGGGTTTTTACTGATAAAAAGAAAGTATATTATATATAATTTAATTTTTATTACATAAAATATATATTATATATTAATTATAGATACAAATAATATATTTATATTTAATAATTTATTATTGAGTAATGTGAATTTTTCAATACTAACTGTCAAAACCTAAACCCTACAACTAAGTTTCCTCGAGCTTTCAACATCCAAAGAGACTGGCTCTTGGATTTCTTTCCTCGCAATATTAAAAGAAGTTGGGCCTTCAATTTCCTTAACCCCAACAACAGACTTAGAATTTGATGGTCTATGGAATAATTTATTTTAACCTTAGGAAAAACCTAGACAACTAAAATTGCATCGAGCAATTAAATGGACACAAAAAATGTGTTGCTTCAACCCTTTGTCATTGGTTGGTCACTGGTTATGCGGATGTGTCAAATTAAAACAAAGAGGCAAATCATGGTTGTTGATGTGGCATTCATTAAACTGCATGAAATAAATGTTTTGCACTTATTGTGGCATGTTGTCAACAATACAAATGAAAAAAAGGGCAGAGTTTGCAAGTAAAATATTATGAGTATATTGTGCCGTCAAAGATGCCAAAATACAAAACAAGCAGATTTTGCACGAAAAATATTAGGAAACCCCCAACAAAAAGGATCAATGGTCATAAACAATTCAATTGTCTTGCACATATACTCAAAAGATGTGAACCGTTGATTGTTACAATCAGATTGCCTCAATCCATAAAGGGAAGGCCTTCAACATAAAAATCAAATCTTAATGTGATAATAATATCTTTCAAATCTAATATTTTTGAATAAAAAAACACTAATCTTTTGATAAAACCTTCTAAAATTAATTTAGGAGATATCACCTCACTATATATATATTGTGCCGTTAAGGATGCCACAATACAAAACAAGAAGATTTTGCACCAAAAATATTAGGAAACCCCTGACGAAAAGGATCAACAGTCATAAACAATTCAATTGTCTTGCATGTGTACTCAAAAGATGTGGACTATCGATTGTTACAATCATATTGCCTCAATCCATAAAGGGAAGGCCTTCAACATAAAAATCAAATCTTAATGTGACAATAATATCTTTCAAATCTATAATCACAATAAATTTTATACATAATATTTATTTATTTAAATTGAAGATAAAATTATATCCTACAATGGCCATATAATTGTCAAGTCCATGACTAATCAAAATAAAGAAGACTACCATATATATTTATTATTTGATTCATATTTATTTTTGAAAAACACAAGATTCCTCCTAAATAAATAAAAAATGACCATTAATATTTAACAAGAGCTCATTTCTTACTAATTTCTTGATACAATTTGAATACTTCTACCCATGTATTTCAATACTTATTTATATGCACTTAAAAGCTTTAAATTCACTTTCAAAATTTTAAATTGGATTAGCTCCTTCAATGAAAATAATAATCTTTCAAGCTCAAAAATAATAATATTGGGATTCCTTTCTTGACAAGGATATTGGCCCACATTTTTATAAATCAATGAATATTTTAAATGAGATAAAATTAATAATTAACAAATTAGTTATTTCATATATTAACCATTGGCAAGTAAAAGGATAATTACATTATATGTAATTCAATGATCTTATAAAAAATAAAAATCAAATGTTTTGAGTAGCCACAATATTAAAACATAGTATATAAGGTCAAAGAGGTGGTACTCAAATGGTTAAGTTATTGTATCTTACAATTGTATCTAGGTTTAAATCCCCATGATTACATCTTAATTTTGGAGTTTTGTGAGTTATATCCTCATTGATATGTAGTAATTTCGTTAGACTTACAGGTCTCGTGATCAAACATGTTGATCCCTAGTGAACATGACTTCAAAACCAAGCCCTCACTAATTAATCTGAAAATACACAACATATAAATTTACATTCAAAATTCGAAACAACATAATTTAAAAGTATAAACCCAACAATTATTGAGCATTTCATTCATATATAATTGTATTCCTGTGAAGGTAAAACAACATAACCTGAGGAAAATAAGTCAATATTACAAAAAAATCATTTACAACATTAAAAAAAACTTGTAAATAGTTATGTAAATTTTAACAATGATCTAACTAATTTACTAAATTGCCCCCAAAGATAATTGTATTTCTATGAATTTGTATATGATATAAGGAATAAAATGAAAAATATCTGATTCATAAAGACTTGCCAATTCTCCTAAATCGTATGAGTGTTTGAAACTAAATTTTGGACGCAATTTTTCTATCTATTTCTTTAAAGAATAAATAAATAAATTATTATTTTAAACAATATAAAAATATGATGGTTGACATGGTGGCTTTCCTTATCAATATTTTCTGCAAAAGTTCCAACTTAATCTAAAATTTATTCAATTCAATTCAAATTTAATTTTATCACTCACATTGAAACAAGACATGCTTAGGTTGTGGTCTCATGGAGGGGAACTTCTTAAAATATTTCAAGAGGTGTTGAGAATTTTGAGGAACTATTAGAAACTAGGGTTCCAAAGATTTTGTAATAATAGAAAAGCTTAAAACAGTAAGCTTCAAAATTTAAGGAAGTTGGTAGTCTCATAATCATTTTTCATCCGCATGATGGATCATGGAGTGTGATCCGAAACGTGATGCAAAAAAATACACAATAAAATCCAAAAAAAAGTACTCTCAAAAAAGTTATTAGTATTATCTAGCAAAAAAAAATTAAGGGACTAGGGAACACTTCCAATGCCACCCCAAAGACACCCTCTTAAAATCTAAAATCTAAAAAATAGGGGCTCCTATTTTCTTGCAAAAATTCTAAACTTATCCTATAGCATAATTTTCTTCCTCTTGTGAGATCGGTTGCTCCCCAAAAATAATACCTATAGCAACTCCATGGAACTCGTCATTAATTGACAGATTATATTGCTTGAGGTGATAATAGTCAAATACAAAAGATGGAGACCATGCCAAAGGTTCGCAAGAAATGTTCAGACACTAGAAACCTTGTGATATCAAATAAAGTCAAAACAAGCTCATGCTTTAGTGGGTCCTTACTTTGTTGATGAAATTGAATGGTTCTAAATGAGTCCACTAAAGATCAAGTCTTGTTGAGCATAAGGCCCTAACATCATAAGGCATGAGGCAAGATTCATGTCCTTGATGGCTTTGGTGGAATGGATATCCTTCAATCCTTAGCAAAAGCTGAAGAGGTTTCAACCAGAGGCTTGTGCTCATGTATTGAATAGCTAAAATGGTTATGTGGGTTTGATAAAAGCCCTCCAACACAAAAGCAAGGCCATGCTAAACCCATCGACCTATAATTAGAAAGAACAACATGCTTAATTGATGGCAAACCCATTTGAATGGAAACAAAGATACCTCAAAACCCCCATGCAAAAGTTCAATCACTTTGCTTCTAGCTCATGTAATGTTCTATTAAATGCATTCAAACATCATAAAGGGCAAAGAAGACCACTATGCCTTACCAAGGTAACCTCATTTCGCCCACTATGTTATTAGTTCGGTTTGAGATATCTATTGTTTCACTTCTCTATGTATGTATTTATGTTTCATTGCTTAACCCACTCTTTTATTAGTTGGGTTTGGGATCTCTACCTATTTGTTTCACTTATCAATGCATATATTTATCCCTCCTCTTTTTGCCTTGTCAATGTTTATATTCCCTCTTGGCTTCGCTAATCATTCTAAATTAAGGTTTGTGGCCAAGTAGTTTAATGAACAAACTATTGAATATCAACTACACGATGTATTTCATTGATGGATTATTTTCCAAGTATGTAGATGTGTATATTTGGGCAAGAGTTGGACATCTAAAGTATTTTGTAAAATTGCACCTATCATTTTAGGGAATGTGCAAATAAAGAAATATCCATCTAATTGGTGTACTTTTCTAAATCAAGTAATGGACATGAATATAGAGGTGGTGCAATAACGCTCCATGGTTGAACATTTTACTTGTACTCCTACAATTTTGTGTTTTGAAAAGGTGTACATGTCATTAGTGGAAATTTCGATCAAAATAGCTCATTGCAACACAAACATGCTATTATGGTGATGTATCTCTAGTGTCACTTATTTTCAAGTTGCATGTTTATTTGTTTGTGTTGATTTCAATTAAAAAAATAACTTCCAATAACAATTATACATTAAGTTGGATCCATAAGAAAATAATTGGGAACACATTATTCATTCATTTTCAATGATAAGTAGAATATGTTTTGGTGAATTCCACATTGGTATTAAGATGATTAGGATAACAAAAAACAAATCATTGTATCTTAACTAGCAAATCCACAAAAGAATATAAATTATTGAAGCAACAAAGTATGGACTACATTTATCACTACAAAGGTCATTTCCAATATGATTTGCTTCAAAATAATTAGCACATATGGTTGTTTAAAAATAGTTCATAAGGAGCCATTTTGTTTGGAGATATCGTCATCATAACAATAAACATGGTAGAAAGCAATAGTTGATCATATCCAAATTTCAACAAGTAACTTGTCAATCTCATGTACCATCTTGCTTAAGTACAAAAAGGGTTCTTCTAGGAGTGGGAGTGTTGAAAAGATCGTGAATTCAAATCACCCATTCAAATACACTTCCAAACTCCTCAAAACTTATATAGATGACCCATTTAATAAAATAAAATAAATATTTTACAATTTGCAACAACCATTAAAAAGAAAAAAGAAAATCAGAGGGGATCAGAGTATGGAAATGCCATTTGTGCAACAAGGACTATAGGGGTAACTAAGGGAGAGGGGCCAGTAGTTGTCAGGGTCCAATAGTTGTGATAATATTTGTTTATATAATACCCAATATTTTTAATAATATTGGACCAATAGTTGTGATGATGACTACCCATAATTAAATGAAATGTATTCCTTTGATCTAAAAAGCAACAAATCATGTGATGCCACATCGGCGTTCAATAAAACATGATGTAGATGCACAAGTATCGGTCTCACTTTTTTTTTGGGGCCTTTTTGGACACCTTGACAAAAAGTATGCTAATGTGGCATCATATTTGATGATGTGGCCCTAAAACCTTAGTTATAAGCAAGTGACTTGCGAAGTAAGCTGTTGTAAAAAGTTGGGAGTGATTTGAAATTTCCAAGTAGAATAATTAGAAGTGCGAAGATAGGGTGCTCAACTACTGGGTCCTCTCCCCTATACAAGGTTTTACTCTTATCTTTTATGCATAGCTGGACAAGAGGTAAAATATTGTGAAAAATAACCCTTAGCTGAGAAGGTTGAGGTGACTAGTTGTACATGGAAGGTGAAGCAAGAAATAAGGAATGTTAAGAGAAACTATGCAACCTAGTATGTTAATGTCTGCCCAAACCATAAATGTTAAGAGTCAAAGGGGAGAAGATTCTACCGAGGGAAAAAAAAAAGAAAGACTATTAATGTTGCAAAGATGTTAAATATGTAATAACAAAAAAGGTGAAGCAAGAAATAAGGAGTGTTAAGAGAAACTATACAACCTAGTATGTTAATGTCTACCCAAACCATAAATGTTAAAGAGACAAAGGGGAGAAGATTCTATCGGAGGGAAAAAAGAGACTATTAATGTTGCAAAGATGTTAAATATGTAATAACAAAAAATGATGAGTCTTTTACTGCCAAAAAAAATTGTCATCGACATACCATTTCATATTGTGCATTATCCTTATTTTAAACTGTTAGTTTTAGGATCAGAAATGTAAGCAATCAAAAATGCAACGCAGTGAACAATGAACACAACAAGATACCCTGGGAAAACCCTCCTCGAGGGAGAAAAACCCAGCCAAAATATATCCCTTATATATTGAATGAAAAGAGCAGAAATCTGCTTTACAACTTGGCCAAACACAAGGCCGATTTGATGTAAGGGATGATAGTACCTCTCCTAGATGTGAATATACAAACACATATGATTTCTCCTTGATATCGATTTGCTTGAAGCAATATTATGATTTGCTGCAAAAGTGCGAACTCCCTCTTGAAGTGTGAATTATTTCTTGAAAAATCAAATGATCAAATGAATGATCATTGCTTGGTATATATACAAATCAAAGGTGTCTTTTCATTAGAGTCAACCTCTTTCACAAAACAAGGTGACTTTTTGTTTAAGTCGGCCCATAAAAAATAAATCAATATTTATAGCAAGTTCGACTTGCTTTTATTTATTCATCATTTATTATTTAAATTTGAGAGAAAGATATCTCCCATTGCTATAACATCAACACTCCCTCTTAGCTAGGGAGGTATCTTTCCAGATATCCATGTCATGGAGTCTCTCAACATGACACCCACAATGGCTACACCCATTTGTGGAAAAGAGTTCATCACAGAGTCTCTCAACGTGATATCATCATGGAGTCACTCAACATGACGTCCACCATGGCTACTCCCATGTGTGGAAAAACACAAGTACAAAGGGTTCATCACGGAGTCTCTCAACGTGATGTCATCATGGAGTCTCTCAACATGACATCTCATCTCAGTCTCAGAGATGAACAAGGGCTCGCACCTCATATTTCTCCGTCTTAGAGAAATATACACTACAAGAGCTTTCACCTCATATTTCTCTGTCTCAAAGAAATATACATTACACAAATCTTCATGATGAAGTGACTCCCTCTAAAGCTCCAAGTACTTGCATCAACCTCTTGACCTCCTTGTAAAAGGTTGCCTCTATTGGTTTGTCAGACTCCCTCTGAATGTTATTTCCTCCTCTTTGAAGAAACTGATAGACTTTAGAATAATAAACCTTCTAAATTGACTTTAGATCTTGGCTCCTTCTGAGATGTCCCTATGTCAATTTCCGTAGTAGAAACATGTTGAGTAGAACTTAATTTGCAATCTCGAGCAAAGTGACCATACTTGTCACACCTGTAACATTGAATGTGAGAGAGATCCTTCTTCTTCTTCAGTTCTGAGGCAGAATCTGGTTCTCTGTCTCTATTCCTCTTTCTTCCTTTGCCTCTTTCCTTAGAAGTATGTGTAACAAGAACTTAATTCTCTACATCATGATAGTTTCAACCAATTCCTCTTGCTGCCAACCTAGACTCTTCTTGAATACAATCAGCTTGAAGACGATCAAACTTGGGCAACTTAGATCTCCCACTGATGCTTTGAATAAAGGGTTCCCAAGATTGAGGAAGACCATTTAGTGCCAACATAACAAGATCTATGTCTACAATTATATCCCAAATAGTGCTCAACTGATCTCTCAAATCAGCAATCTTCATAAAGAATGAGATGACTGAATCATCTTTAGCCATTTTTACATGGTGAAGTTGTTGTCTCAAAGCAAGGGCTCTGTTGGTGTTATTGATCTCATACAATCCTTTTAGAGCATCAAACATTTCTTTAGATGTCATCAACTTGGAGATGATTGGTACGAGGTGATTCATCACAAAGCCTATCATGATCTTTCTAGCCTTCGTGCTATTTTTCTTCCACTGGATTTTCTCAGTATCATCGAAAGGCTCGGGCATATCACTTTCCACGTAATCAAGAAGATCATTCTCCTCTAATGCAATGAGTACCCTGGGTAGTTGAAGTTTGAAGCTCCATCAAGCCTATCTTCTACCTTGACACCGTTCACCATTTTCTTTTTCTGCATAAATTCACCTTCAAAGATTTGCCCTTAGGTCTGAATAAATTGCAACCTTAGATCAGCAATACTTTGCCTTCAAGATTTGCCCTAGATGAAAAGTTGACTTGACTGCTTAAACCAATCTGATTAGATCTTTTCTTAGACCCGCTCTGATACCATGTTAGTTTTAGGATCAGAAATGTAAGCAATAAAAAATGCAACACAGTGAACAATGAACACAACAAGATACCCTTGGAAAACCCTCCTCGAGGGAGAAAAACCCAGCCAAAATATATCCCTTATATATTGAATGAAAAGAGCAAAAATCTGCTTTACAACTTGGCCAAACACAAGGCCGATTTGATGTAATGGATGATAGTACCTCTCCTAGATGTGAATATACAAACACATATGATTTCTCCTTGATATCAATCTGCTTGAAGCAATATTATGATCTGCTGCAAAAGTGCGAACTCCCTCTTGAAGTGTGAATTGTTTCTTGAAAAATTGAATGATCAAATGAATGATCATTGCTTGGAATATATACAAATCAAAGGTGTCTTTTCATTAGAGTCAACCTCTTTCACAAAACAAGGTGACTTTTTGTTTGAGTCGGCCCATAAAAAATAAATCAATATTTATAGCAAGTTCGACTTGCTTTTATTTATTCGTCATTTATTATTTAAATTCGAGAGAAAGATATCTCCCATTGCTATAACATCAACATAAACAAATGTTTAAAGATACAATTGTTGTTGCTCCATAATTTTCCACCATGCACAACATTAGCTACACACCACCCTCCTTGATAGATTATTCTAATAGAAGTGTAGTGATAGAAGAAACAAGAAAAACTTTGATAATATCATTATGGAGGAACAGATAGATATTAGACATCAATCACTCATCAATATTAGTGTCACATGTTCAAATGATTTATTATCTTAGAGCTATTAATTATTCAAACAAGGACACAAATTTCCAATTTCAAATTTTGAAGAATGCCACACAAAAAATTGGGCCCTCTAATATTGGTGTACAAGTGGTAACCAAATTAACCAATGTATGTAAGTTAGTTGGCTTGATGGTGGAGGGTGCTCACAAGCATATTATTTGGACCCCATATTATTTCATACATTAAACAATACATTCAAAGACATTGGAAAGATAAATTGAGCGAAAGTAGTCATGGAAAAAGCTAGAGACATACAGAGGTTTGTTTGCAACTATCACACCTCACTTGCTTTGTTTAGGGATTTTTCGAGAAACGAATTTCTCAAGCTCACAAATATTGGATTTACTAGCTACTTTATTTTGTTAGAGAGAATTCTTGAGGTGCAAGTGCCTCAAGTGTTGAGGATGGTTAATCTACAATAGGATAGACAACCAAAGGCAAGGACAACTGGAGGATAAAGTGTGGAAGAAAAGATCCATGACAATCATTGGTGGTCCACAATGAGGTACAAAATTGTTGACTTTATTAATAAATTATTAAATTGTTAATTTTTTAATATTTGTAACTTATAAAGTATTTTCATTATTTGTAATAGCATTCACTCTTTATCATTTGAGATTTTATTGTTTTTATAATTTATTTTTTGTAACTTGTTTGCAAATATGTTTGCTCCTTCATTTCACCTATTATGCATGTCATAAGGTATGCTAATACAAACTCTCCTAGACTTGGAGAGATTAATGAAACATTTTGTTGGACATATTGTTGTCATTGATGGCACATTGATGGCAAAGGGCCATGTCTAGTGTTTGGAGGAGTGTTAAATAAAATATAAAATAATATAAAAATTTGGGATGACCCCCTCATGGTGTCGCCCCAAACTTGGCGTTATTTAAATAAAAATAAAATAATTTTTGGGGGCCTCCCAAAGTGGGACGACACCATTGAGTGGTGCACCCACTTTGGGCATATAAAAATAGATAAATAAAAAAATATTAAATGATGCCTGTTTGAGCCCCCTTGGAAAGCTACCCCTCTTGGGTGAAGACTCATGAAGGCAAGTATAAATAGGAGATTGAGAGGAAAGAAAAATCAATTTCAAGGAATATTATTTACATGAAGAGCAAAAATAAAATGATATTTGAGCAGATTTATGAGATGATTTTAGCATCAAGTTTGTCTAGAAGAAAACAGAATAAATGCAAGATCATGGTGTTTCTATGAATAGAAATATTGAAGAATATATTGTAGATTTGTGAGCAATTATTAAGGGCAGATCTAAGAGGAAGTTGCAAACAAATTATCATATTATTTACTTGGAGGTGGAAGCCTCCTAATTGAGGATATCGAGAGGTTGGTGCCTCTTATTAGAAAAGATTGGCATCTCTTGCTAGCTCGGTGCCTCTTATTAGAAAGATTGGCATCTATTGCTAGGTTGGTGCTCAATGGTGGGGATTTTGGTCTCCGAAATGGTAATTGATTATCACATTAAACAAGGAGAGGAATACTCCTTTAATAATAAATTACAACACGATGTTTCTAAAAGAAACAATCATGAACTAAAGCAATTAACAGAAAGTTGCTAAAACAACTGAAAGTAAACTAAACAACTAAGATGACCATTAAATATAATAATATTACTTAAATACCCCCCCTTAATGGTCATTCTACTAACTACACCAAGTTTACCCCTAAATTTTACAAATTTTCCCAAACTAAGGGACTTGGTACGAATGTATGCAGTCTGATCCTCAATTGGAACATAACGCAACATCACATATCCATCTCAACATGTTGTCGGATGAAGTGACAATGAAGCTCAACATGTTTGGTGTGCTCATGGAAGATTGGATTTTTGGCAAGCTTTGGTACCCCTTGGTTGTCACAAAACAAGGGTGAAGGCGTTGCTTGAGACATTTTCACGTTTGAAAGCATTCTCCATAGCCATACTGCCTCACATGTTGCCTCAATTGTACCCTGGTACTCTACTTATGTCAAGGAAACAACTATTGTCTACTACTTCTTACTGGTCCATGTGACTGCACCCATACCAAGACTAAAGACATACCCAGAAGTAGACTTCATGCCATCAACAGAACCTGCCAAATCTGAATCTGTAAAACCAACTAGCCTCGGATCTTTAATTCTGCTATACAAAATGCCAAAGTTAGATGTCCCTTTCACATCTTAGTACTCGCTTAGCTACAACCCAATGTTCTGCCTTAGGGGCAGTCATGAAACGAGAAATGTAGCTCACAACATAACTGAGATCCGGTCTAGTGGCAATAAGATAGATGAGGCTGCCCTAAACGCAGACTCATTCACCACTGGTGAGTCTAATTTGGCTGAAAGTTTCAACCCCTTCTCCATGGGAGTAGATGAGATCTTAAAATTTGTCATCCTAAACTTCTCTAGCAAACCCTTGGCATACTTCGACTGAAAGATTAAAATGTTACCATCTGTCTGCCAAACATCTACACCAAGAAATAGTGCAGAAGACCCAAATCTGTTATATCAAACGCTTGACACAAATTCAACTTGATTTGCTCAAGCAAATGTAACCCACTACCAGTAATGATGATATCATCCACATACATGACAAGAAGAATGATATCACTACCAGTGCTCTTGACATACAAATTTGCATCTGAGGGACTTCTCTGAAAACCATGTGCAACCAAATACTTGTCAATCTTCAAGTACCATGCCCTAGGAGCCTGCTTTAGGCCATAAAGAGCCTTCAGCAATATGCATATCTTGTGCTCTTTGCCTTCAACCTTCAAACCACGAGGCTACAACATGTAGACCTCTTCCTCCAAATCTCCATTGAGGAAAGCACCCTTCACATCCATTTGATGGACATTCCAGCCAAACTATGCTCCAATGGCTAGGACAAGTCAAATGGTGCTCATCTTTCTTGTGCGTGCAAAGTTCTCCTCATAATCAATGCCCTCTCTCTGAGAGAACCCCTTAGCCACCAACCGAGCCTTGTATTTATAAAGAGTTCCATCAGCTTTGTATTTCACTTTATAGACCCATTTGCAGCCAATGGGTTTCTTCCCTGGTGGAAGATCTAACAAAACGCAAGTATTGTTCTTCAAAAGACTATGATGTTCAAATTACATAGCATTTTCTGTCAGAACCCTGGTGGTTCTCTGATTCAAACCCTAATTGATTTTTGAAGGTTTTTGCAAGTTTTCGATTTTTTTGTGTTTTTTGAAGTTTTCAGGCAAATAATGACAACTTGCGATTTTACAAGAAATTGCTATAAAATTCTAAATAAATCCAAAATGCATAGAAAGTCTCAAATATTGCTCAGGGAACACAGGCGCACCAACATATTATTTTATTCAAGGTTTTACAACGCCAAAATCTGAATGAAGAAAACAATACTTGAAATTTTAACAAAAAAACCTGGTATTTAAAATGGTGGCTGCATTAAATGCTGAATGGTACGGCCAGTAATAAGAATGAATTCTCCAGACTCTGAATACAATGCAAGATCTCCAAGAATAGCCCAAGAGAAACCCCACGCCAAGAACTGAGAGCCAGAATCTGAGAACAGGAGAATAATCTCTGAAGAATAAAGTACGGCCTGCAGGTACAGTAGTACAGCCAGTCTGCAGCAGCAATAAGAATGGTACGGACTCCAAGAAAAGATGCCTGATCTCTGAATGAAACCTTGTGATGAAGTCGCCTTAACAATCTGATGATTTCCTCTGTAAATCTCTGAATAAATAACTCAATAATCCCAAACTGTGATCTCTGGATGAAATCACCAAGTGCCAGCTTCAACTGATATTTCACAGCCTCAGTCTGCCTGATCTCTGAAGAGTTTTCGTTCTCCAGAAACGATCGTCTGCCAGAAACCCTAGGGTTTGCAAACTCCAATGCTCAGAGCAATTAAAGACAAAATTGAATAATAAACATGATAGTTCGATTTTGCCTGTGAAAGGTATATATTGCCTTGAGGAAAAATTCGACCCATTCTCCCTTTTAATTAATGATTTAATTTGCACTTTTGACTTAGGAAAAATAATTAATCATTGGCGTCCCCTTTTTAATGAATATAAATACTCATTAAGTCACCTTTTAATAATATATTATAAAGTATAATTAAATACTTTATAATTAAGCCAAATAATTAAATATTTAAATATTTCAATAAAGTGACTTTAATATAAAGTCAAATTATTAAATATTTAATAACTCCTTAATTACTCCTTATTTCTCCGTCAAATCAACCAACTGCTGAACTGGGTCGATTCTGAGCTGAATGGCTGAACCAGGTGCCCTGCCCGAAATAGCAACTTCCGCCTGACCTAACTTTCTAAAAATAGAAAGTTTCCTGAAAATGCTCACTGGAAGATTCTGCGAAGGCCCAACCTGATACAACTGCAACTGGAGCTACCAAACATTGAGCAACGGCTCCAGATGATCCTCTGCACACTCCTGTTAGCCTACGAGGATCGAAATGATAGGCTAACCTTGTCACCAGCTGTGCTGACTAGGATGGGGACATGACATTTTCCCATTCAGGTTTCCCTTTCGCCTCTGAATAGTCTTGGGCTCATAAACACTCTGAATGTTGGCCATAAGAACAAAATTCATTGTATTTTGTTTGCTCTTGCCTCTAGACGATCTACCTTCAACTAGCTCATCATCTTGAACATCACCAATGAGCTTCGTCCACCATTTAGCACGGGAAGAGATGCATCTTCTTCCAAATCAAGATGATCATCATGACTTGGGCTACTAGGAATGAAGTCATCTAGATGTTGATCCAGGTTAACTTGAGGGAAATCTATTGGTATAGGGTCATGCCTTAGAGATTCCACAGTCTCTAACACATCAGATTCCTTCCCTTCTAGTGGATATAATGGAAGCCTAACACCCAAATCTTTAGTCTTCAGAGGTTGATCCTCAAATCTCTTGACGGGAGAAGAGAGCTCAAAGGGCCCACCTTCTTCACCGAATAGAACATCCCTACTAAATGTCAAACAATCAATGTCCTGTTGATGTGGTTTTTGTGACCATACCAAACAGCAGAACAAAATAGTTTTGGGGCTACTCCGTTCTCTCTTGATCAAAGTATTCCATGCGCTAAGATTGCGAGAAAGTTCGCATGTTCAACTCCAAGGTTCCTTAAGTGCGAATAGACCCAGTTTGGTTGATGTGTATTGTTGTGTTCGTACGAGGGGACTTACACAATTGTTCAGATTTCTTGCAGTTAGCAGCTAATATATGATTTTGAAGGGGAATTCTTATGTGTATGATTTGGCAATGTGTATCTTTTCCTAAGACTAATAAGAAAGTGCGGAAAGTAAAAAGGGAAAGGGCCTAAGAAATTTATATTTTATTCTAAATGCAAGATGAGTGAGGCTTCGTTTCAATAGACTTCAACCGGATTTCACCTAGCCTCCGTCGGACAGCCTCAATAAAATCGGTGCAATCTTCAAAGGGGATAGCAAAAGGTATTCAAGTTATAGTTTAACATGCATACACCATCACAACGACGCATATAAGCATATAAACCATAACCGAAGTTAAACTCAATGTAATGTCCAGTTGACCACGCAAGGCAGACTTATCATCAACAAGCCGCTAGTGGTATGGAATAAAGCGAAGCTATCTCAATAAAACACCACACACCGAAGTAAGCTACTTGCATGAGTTTAATCTACTTGGATACGAAAGGAAGAAGAAACCTTGCTAGCATTTCATGACAAGACGAATTCCATCATCAATGAAAAGATCTATTATCATAAAATGTGTTACACAACAATCTCCTCAAAAGTTTTCAAAGGGAAAACTTTCTCTCTTCTCAAATTATGCAAAATGCTCTACAATA
>VDFB02355583.1:0-95395 GCA_007258455.2 Sequoia sempervirens | reverse complement strand
GGTGGAAGTGGAGTATCTCGAACAGCTGCATAATCTGGATGCACAACATCCATATCCTCATTAACCTGGTCCGGAACTGGGAACTACCTCACACTCCCTGATCAGAGTAATCGGCAACCGAGAGAACATTCTCTTCCTTACTTCAATTTCATCAACTGCATCGGCCCAATAATCCTCAATGGTGGCCTTATGTTTGAACTCCTCCGACAACACCCAATTGATGTTATGATGCGGGTCATAATGTTGTCGACTCGTATGATATGAGAAGTGATAAAATTGAAGTTCACTCTCAGCTTCCCTAGCTGCCTGTATCGAAGGACACACCTCATCCGAGTTGCCCATCACAATTGGAAACTCTATCCCCCCTTTCTTCTTCTTCTTCTGGATTTTGTCAAAGGCGAGCAACTGTCTAGATATCTCTAGCATTATTATTCTATCTGTTGGGTACTTAGGCAGCCTATATGGGTATGACGAGAAACCTTGCAGCCTAATGTATGAAAATCTTGGAAATTGTATAAACCAGCACCCATACCTTTCAATCAATTCCTGGGCATCTCTAGAGATTCTGTGGTGTAACCGCTCCTGAAGCAGCATCGTGATGTACATGGTGAATGAATCGTTGACACGTTTGTAGTAGGTTGTGCTCGACAGGTGCAATTGTGTACACGCCTCATGAATTTTGAATTGGTGAGAGCCACAACCGACGGGTTCCTTGTAAGAAATCCCTCTGTACCTCGTCATTCGTGCCAACATGTAGACAAGATAGGAGCTCATGTAAAACGTTTTAGTCCTCCTCAGGCTCAGGAGCTGCTCATGTATATTATCGCTGATCATCTCAGCCCAATTGACATAATCCTTTCCTTCTAACACCAGGTTGATGTAGTAAAACATCCAAGGCTCAAAAATGTAGGACTGTGGGCAACCACCAACCCTGCTCAGCAACATGATAAGATCGCAATATTCCTGCTTCAGGTCCTCCGCTATGATCTGCTTCGGCAACTTCGCACGAGAAGGCTTTGGAGTGCTCATCCAGTGGGTGTTAATTGTGTCCATGCACCTCTCGAATGTGGAAGCATACATCCGCTCCGCTCGCTCCCTGGATTTGTAAATCATATTCCTGTGTACCGGGATCCCGAAAGCCTCACCGATGGCTTCCGGAGTGAGATTGGCAAGCACTTGGCCATCTGGTGTCGTGATCGACCGGTGTTCTTTCTCGTAGCAGTTGGCGCACTCCATAATAAGTTCTGAGCACTGAATGGCTGGCGGAAAACCAGCAGCTGCATATAATCCACTTCGGACGATGTTATGCGAAGTGACCGAAGCCCGATGACTTCCAATTCCGAACAGCCTGTTCTTGAAGGTCTCCAGGTTGACAGAGCCCAGGTTAGTATCCGTCAACTTGCCCAGCTTTGAAATGAACTTCGACTCTGGCATGAATGTTTTGTTGAGCTTCTTGATCGTAGCCTGTCTCGAGGCACCATTGTCCTTTCCGGTTGTCCTCGCTTCAGCCATCTGCAACATAACAAACATTCATCAGCAATTAAATTTAATAAAATAAGGCAATGATAGGGGCTGCAGTCGAATTCTAGAAGCTGCAATAACTCTCGTGTTTGCAAACCTCAGCTTCTTCTCTTGAATATATTCGAATTCCGACACTTAGAACGAGTTTCTAAGTGAACTCTGATGATTACACTTCTCAATCAGCAATCAGCAATTTGAACTTCTATGTCTTTGCACTTCAAACCAGCAATCAGCAAATATCAAGCTAGCAAAATCGTGCTTCTAAGTTCTTAACTATTCTTTTGCTTCACCCCAAGGCGTCCCACAAGCAACTTCAACTAAGCAGATTTCAGCCTCAAGACTAGGAAAGGCCGTACCTTTCAACTTTCAGCAATGGCGCACCTTGACTTAAGCGAAATACTTCTATACTTCAGCAAACACTCCTTTAATCAGCAATGGCGTACCTTTCAACTTGGCAACTTCAAGGCGTACTTCAAATGCAGATTTGGATACTCAGCAACTTGCAAGTGCGCCCTTCTACTTCAGCAACAAATTTAATCAACTCTTAAGTGCGCCTCTTCAGCAAGCCCAACTTCTCAGCAAAATTCAAATGCCTTCAAGCAACAGCAACTCACTGCAACACTTCACTCTCAGGGCAAGTTCGACTTCTCCAGCTGTGAAAATGAGTGAAAAACATCTTCATTTTATAGCCAAAACTCGAATTCTAGAAGAAGTTAATTTTAGCCAGTGCCATTAAACTCCACTACTCCACTTCAAGAATTCGAATTTTCCCTCCCTGGTATCTCTGACACTTGTCTCTAGTCGTCAGGAATATTATTCTTCTAGAAACTTGACTTTGACTGGCATTTTTGAATTCCTTTTTGAAAATTTAATTTAATTCATCTTCTTTTAACTCACCAGCCGAAGCTCTGCCACTTGAATTCAAACTTTTAACTTTCTTCTGCTCTGGAAAATTCATTCTCAAAGAATTTAATCAAAATTATCTAAGCAATTTCTCTTGAACTCATCATTCGAAGAAAATTCATCTTGAAAGCACATTTTATTCATTTTTGCCTTAGAAAATTTTAAATTCTCCCTTAGGAAAATTCACAATTCGAGCACTGATTAAATTCTTCACTGAAAAAGTGTCGGCGAAGCTTGAAAGACTTGGAAATCAATTCATCATCGCAAATGTTCAGTACCCAGAAGCAAATTTTCTCCAAAACGCCTCGAATTCATGGGTACCCAACGAACGGGTTCATTTAATTTTTCGAATTTTGAACCTTAGAAAAATATTATTTTCACCATTTAAATTCATTCTTCGCCTGTGATCACTCTGTGTTGCTCTGACTTCTTGAAAAATTTGAATCATCTTGCAATATCATTATCTCTGGATCCATCACTGAGAAGAGTTGCTTGCTTCGGAAAATTTTATCATCTGAGTTCTAGGCGTATTTTCCAAGGAAAATAAATTTGCCTTAGAAAATATTTTAAAATCATCTTGCACTTTTGAAAACTTGCTTTAGAAAAATTTTGATTGCCAGTGGAGAGGAATTTTTTTGATCAACTTCGTTTGGAAATTTTACATTGCCAGCACACCTCACTTCATTTGTATTTCACTCCACACTTCAAACTTGAAAGGCAATTTTATTAAAATTTCTAACGCCTTAGAGAATTCTCCAACACTTAGAAAATATTTTACTTTCCACCTGAGGCGCCTAGCACACTTCATTTTATTTTCACCACCCTCAAACATTTCAACGCCTTCAAAATATTTCTAACACCTTATAACTCCCTTACTCATAGGCGCACACCTACCATTTAGCATTTTACTCTCAACACCTTCAAATATTTTCCACGCCTTATGACTTCACCACACCTTAGCAAATTCTAACGCCCTCAAGATATTCTAAAATCACCCCTTAGGCGCCCAACACTCTTGGAGAAAAAAATCACGCCCCACTCACCTTGGGCGCATTTTGCCTATGGAGGAGGATAACGCCTAGCCTTTTACCTTGAGTTTACCACGCCTTGGCAAAGTTTTCATCCCACTTACCATTTTTATTCACTTTTCACACCCAAACATGGGCGCATTTGAACCTACCAACTGGATGACTCTTCAACTTCGCTTTTTTGTCCTCATGTGAGCTCATTTGGGCGCATTTAGGAGGGTGAGGAGGACGAGCTTGCAAGTTGGGCGCATTTTGCATGTGATGAAGGATAAAAACTTTGACTTTTGTTTGACTTTCTCCTTGCTTTGGGCGCATTTCCATACTTGTGAAGGATGAAATCTCCAACGCCTTTGGGTGACCCTTCGCCTTCTAAAATTTTGTCTTGACATGGCCCAGTTTGGGCGCATTTTGCCTAGGGGGAAGGATGAACTTGTTTGACTTTTCCTTGACCCTTTTGCCTTGGGCACATTTTAATGCCTGAGAAGGATGGGCGCATTCTGAGGGGTGAGGCGGATTTTTCATACTTAGAAATTTTTCAACCTTTTTCCTTCCTTCATCTTGGGCGCATTTGGACCCCTGAGCAGGATGAAATTTCGTTGACTTTCTTTGACTTCTGGTGTCTTGAGCGCATTTTGACCCCTGAGCAGGATGAACTCACATTTTCAAAAAAATTC
The DNA here is from genome assembly GCA_007258455.2 of Sequoia sempervirens. Lineage (NCBI taxonomy): Eukaryota > Viridiplantae > Streptophyta > Pinopsida > Cupressales > Cupressaceae > Sequoia > Sequoia sempervirens. The sequence continues at coordinate 91,269 of VDFB02355583.1, read as the reverse complement.
TACGCCTCTAGCTGAGATGGGCGCATTTTCCTATGCCTGTTGGACGAGACTCCAGACTTAGACGAATTTTTATCACCCTCGCCAGCTTACGTGCCCTGCTATTTATAGTAAGTTCTCTGAATTTGGACTTCTGAAGCTCGGAATGGCCTAAAATTTTAAACGTAGCATCCTCATGCCTTTATCAACTCGTCGACACTGCCACTTTTAGTCACCCTGCTATTTATAGCCTGTTTCTGAGGGTGGCTTACTATAAATAGTAAGCTCTTGTTTCTGATAGCTCCCAAGCTCTGATCGACGTGAAATTTTAATGAGGCGCTCCTCACCACGTGACCTGTTGGCTGACACTGACGCATGCAGCTGATTTACTATTCTTAGCATGTTTCCAATTTGACTTACTATAAATAGTAAGTGCTCCGTTTGGCCTGAAATTTCACCAGCAGATAGCCTGAAGAACGCTGATCGCAGTGGTTTACACCGGATTTTGAAGATTTTGACTTTTGATGCCTATTTTTAGGCTCCGAAGCTGGAAACCCTAGTTCGCTTTGCATGCATCTCAAATGAACTCGGTTTGCTCTTGTTTCTGCGGCACTGTGATCAGCTCGTGAATCTGAACTGCTGGGAGGCGGCTGCCGGGACATACCTGCTAAAAATAGCAAGTTCCTTACTGAGTGAGAATCCTCGTTTGCATGTCACACCATCACGAAGCTCTCGAAAAACCCATCAGGAATCACCTGACATGCAAAAGAAACCTCGACATGCAAACCCTAAAAATAGCCTCGGAAGGTTGAATCCTAAAAGTGGTCACCTCGTCTTGCATGTTACGTCATCGCGAGATTCTCGAAAACCGGAAGGAATATCCGGACATGCAAAGAAAAACTGCATCACGGACCACGAAATCTACTTCGGCCGGTTGCTAAAATAGTAAAGTTGTTAGTTTTGCTCAAATTTGGCATGCAAGCGATCACGGTATACTCACGAATGCGGGTAGCGATGATGGAATCTCAAAATAGCTGGCAAATTGCCCTGAATTTCACACTTACTAAAAATAGTAAGTACCTGGAATCTGATGAAAACTGGCTGGAACCCTGCTGGAAGCATACTGACAAGAACGTTAAGTTCAATTTTCAATTTTCTCACTTTACTTGACCTTGGACTGACCAGAAACAATGAAACCCTAATTTTAGACTTGGTCAGAGTTTTCGCGTTTAAGCTCAATGACGGACACAACCCCTCGAAAGACAGACACCAGAAAAGAGACAGAGCGAGAGAGAGGAAAAACCCAAGCCAAAAGACCAGAACGGAGCAAAAATTAGGGGGTCCCCATCTTGAATGGGGCGATGTGTGAAAAGGTCACAACATGTCCACATCAATCAGCCGATAAGCCTTATGATTGTCACTGTATCCTGTTAGCATCAACTTTTGGCTTTTAGAATCAAGCTTGGTCCTCTCTGCATCTAGAATCCAAACATATGTAGTAGAACCAAAAATCCTAAGATGGTTGATTCTTGGTTTCCTCCCAAACCATGCTTCCTGTAGGGTCATCTTCTTGACGACCTGTGTGGGAGACTTGTTAAGAAGCTACACAATAGTATACATTGCTTTAGCCCAAAATTTCTTGGGAACATTTTTGTTCTCCAGCATACAACGGGCCATTTATGTAATTGTATTGTTTCTCTGCTCAACAACTCCATTTTGTTGAGTGTAGGGTATGGTAAGCTGACGCTTGATACCGTGTTTAGCACATAAGTCAGTGAATTGGTTGGAACAAAACTCACCCCCATTATCTGACCTAAGAGTTATGATTTGACATACTGACTCTTTTTCAACTAATTCTATAAACTTTTGAAATTCATTAAACACATAACCAAATAACAAAAAATACCTGGCACTAGTGATCGATGAAGTATTCATTAGTCCACAAACATCTGCATGAACCAACTAAAGAACCTTGAATACTCTCTAAGATTGTGCGTTTGTAAAAGGAGTGTGATGTTGCTTCCCTACCTAGCAAGCTCTGCATACACCATGTGTCTGTTGTTGAATCTCAAGTCAGCCATCGACCAAATTCTCTCAAGCCAACTGAGAGAGGTAGGCTATGTTGAAATTCCCATACCATTGATGCCAAAGAGTGTCAATGGATGAACTCTTTGCAACCATTGCATCCTCCTGAGACTCTCCAATATCAACCAACCAATACAAGCCATGATCTTCAAGCCCAATGGCAACTATTTTCTTGGACTCCTTATCAACAATGCAACACTTGTGTGAACTGAAGATGATGTCCAACTTCGGACAGTGACGCATAATCTAACTCACAGAGAGCAAATAGAGCTCCATGCCCAAAAGATAGTATACATTGAGAAATACAAGATTTCTCTCACTAGATGTGATATAAACGTTGCCTTTTCCAACAACTATATACTCTTCACCACCTCCAAAGATGAAGAAATAAGAGCAAGCCTTATACTCTGTGAACCAATCTCTCATGTGTATGAAATGTCAAGAGGCTCCAAAATCAATGTACCACGCAGATGATTTGACAAGATTTGTTGGTCTTTTGGCAATGAATGCATAAAAGGTAGACTCCTACTCAGAATGCTCTGCAACGTGGGCCTTCTGCTAAGACCCTCCTTGGTTGGATTTCTGCTCAACAAACTGCTTCCTACAATGTTTCTTCATATGGCCAAGCTTACCACAATAATGACATGTGATAGATTTCTTGGAGCTATCCTCAACACTGGGTTTGTCATTGCTGCTCCCAAACTGCTTCTTCCACCTCTCCTGTTGCAAGAGCTTGTTGCACAGGCCAGCAAACTTTAGGTCAGCATTGGTGGAGGTAATGTTGAGAGTTTCGATGAAATGCTTGTAGGATCGTGGTAAGATTTTCAGTGTGATGACCACCATATCCTCTTCTACCATCTTGCAACCAATGCCCTCCAGTTGATCACAAATGTCTTTGATCTTCATAAGATGATCTTGCAAAGACATCTTGTCATCCATCATAATCGACAAACCATATTTTTAAGGAAGAACACTCTGCCCTTGTTTGAGGTCTCGTGCAGATCCTTCAAGTGTTTCCAGATCTCTGTAATAGTCTTGCCAAATGGTATTTCTAGAAGCATCTCATTGGTGACAGATAACTTGAGAAGCATAACTGCCTCTCGATTACTTCCATCATATTTGTCATGGTCCTTTTTCGCAACTGTGGGATGTGCTTTAGTACCCAAAACAATTGAGTCTAGACACCAATACTCGAAAATAGTGAGCATCCTCTATTTCCAGGTGTTGTAGTTTTTAACGTTGAACTTTTGGCTACTTTCCAACATGATGTTGGTCAAAGACGCCATCCCTCTCATTTTCCAAAGGCAAAAAAATGACGTAAGGACTATGTGCTCGAATGGCACAAATCCCTAAGCATTGTTGGCACTAATCCTGAAGCAATTTTTGAAGCCCATGCTTTTTTATTTTGTAAAAAAAATCACCAAAAAATTTAGAGGTTAAAAAACCACAATTTTTTCAAAAATTAAAAAAAATTGTAAAAGTTTTAACAAGCCTAGGTCTAAAACCGTAGGCATCAAACTCAGTCTCACAATTTTATTAGAAAAATTGTCAAAACGGCTAGAAAAACTTTGATTCTTCAAAAAACCCTTGGTACATGAATTCATAGGTCGCAGATTTTTCCAAACCCAACAATGATGAAATCGTGCACAAAAAAACCTACAAAACCGTCGCAGATATTTCAAGAGCAAAAAATCGCAAAAATATGCAAAAACCTGTGCGCATAAGCTGCAAAAACCCTCACGATTTTTAGAAGTCGCAGTCTTCAGCAGAAATAGGTCACAAAAAACCCACAAATCTTAGAAAATTTGTGCGAAAAAGAGTCGCAATTTTCTTGAAAAAAACCTCGAGAAAAAATCCTACATTTCTAATGAAAGAGGCGTGATTTCTCCTTGCAAATAATATCTATGATCCGTACCAAGTAATTTCCATGATTTTCAAAAAGAAAACCCTAAAAAATTGCCCAGAATAGGTCACTTGATCTTCATAAAATAGACCCACAAATTTTTATTAAAAAATCGAACAAAAAACTTCTAAAAAAATTCCAAAATTTTTAGGTAAAAAAGCCACAAATTTTATCACATAAATTCACCAAAAACTAGCCTCTGCTTTGATACCATGAAATGGGAATTGATTATCATATTAAACAAAGAGAGGTATACTCTAATAATAAATTACAAGACGGTGTTTCTAAAAGAAACAATTGTGAACTAAAGCAATAAACAAAAAGTTGCTAAAACACTGAAAGTAAACTAAACAACTAAGATGACCATTAAATATAACAATATTACTTTAATAGTCTCTAATGGGTTGGTGGCTACGAAACTTGTAAGAAGATTTATACAAGCAATATTTTGTCATGGTTCTCTCCTGTAAGGGTTTCCATGTAAAATTGTCTCTTATGTGTGTTCTTAATTACTAGATCTCGCATATATGGTATTGATATGGATAATTAAGGTTTGAGGTAATATTGTTGTGTTTGATTAAGTTGAGAAAAGTAATGTTTGATCTATATTGATTCACCGCCCCCCCCACCTCTCAGTATAAGTGTGTGTTTCATCACATTTGATAGCATGCTTGGACAAATGATTAATGAAGCTAGCCATTCATAGCAAAGATATTAATTTGAGATTTTATGAGCATATTTAGCACATTGTGACACAATGGTGAAACACTAGTGTGTAGCAAATTATAGCCTATAATCTAAATCCCAAACCTCGCTCAAATAATAGCCTATAATCTAAATCCCAAACCTTGCTCAAATAATAGCCTACAATCTAAATCCCAAATAGTGTGTAGCAAGCACTGAGAGAGTGTCTCCATCTCATGATGAAAAAGTGAAAGAAGAGTTCATGAAGGCCCTTTGAAAGATGTACACTAATAAAAAGTATACTTTTCCTTTAAACACAATGGCTAGCCTTTGTCAATCTTTGTGGCCCAACATTTAGCAAACCAAAGGTGATAACAAACAAAGCTACATTTGCTCAAACCAACCCTACTAGATAGTGGATGTGGCATGGAAAGGATGCACCAAAATTGAGGTTACTTGTTATTCGCCTCCTTTCATCATAATCCAAAAACGCATTAACCTCAAAACAAGGCCATTCATTCCCATAATAGGTAAGAGTTCAATCATCCTCCCAAGTCTCACTATAAATGTAGAATTTGCATTGCATCATCATGCCCCAATGCCTCTTATGTCTTTGATTTATCTCATTTCTAAAGGCCTTGTCAAGGGCAGCTCAAAGCTTTGGATATGCTAAATTCCAATTGCCTTGGTTAAGAAAAGCATACTCTGGAAGAGAAGAAGCTACTTTTACCAATGTGTCAACCACCTTATTTCACTACCAATATTAGTATTCTACCTAGTGTTATGTCAAGAAATTGCCATAGTTTCCAATCATTCATGTTCATATGGCTTTTGATTAAGTCATGTTGCTAAAACTTGTAAACGTACAAGTATTTTGTAGAGTCAATTATCATATGCCAATTACATTCCATAACATAGTCCACACACCTATGTTAATTTGCACATAAGGGTCCCCAACCTTAAAGTAAATCCAAAGTTTGGAAACCTTTTACAATTAGTTTGTTCAATCTTGAGTTCCAATGCGAGCTCCCAAAGGATAGATATATGTGTTTGTGCACTGCTTGTCATAACACCCATATCATTGGTCTTTAATCCTATTGTTATCAAAATGAATAAGAATAAAGTATAAAATAATGTTCTTATGCAATTTTATAAAGATCAATGATTCACATTATATTCACCTAAAAAGTAGAAAAGTAATATTCACAATTTCTAGCAACTTCCATTAATTTAAGAAAAAAGATATCTCATAATAACATTTTGAGTATGACACATTGCCAACACTATAGAAAAGGCAACAGAGAATGATTTAACAAAGCCTTTATCCTACATAGTCAAGATAAATCAAAGACTCCAATCATGTTGAGCAATACACAAACACTATCATAATTCTACCAAAATAAAATTCTAGAAGACCATTTATAAACTTTGCAATGCAAGTTGGACTATTATATGTTTGTTTGGCTTCAAGTTGATTATAAATTTTCGATGACTGGCTTCTCTAAGAAAGAGCTCTCCTATCAAACACTATATTCAATTATACAAATTGAAATCGTGATAACTTAGCCCTAATGAGATATGTTCACAAAGCAATTATAGATCTATCCTTACTATTAGGAATATGTATTACATAGTCTAGTGGTATGGTAAATAAAGGTTATTAAGTAGAGAATAGTAAATAGATTAAAATAAGTATTTTGTTAAGCATGTATTAGGTATATTCTTGAAACACCCACACATGATACACTTAGTATTAAGTTATTAGGTTGTTACTCTACTTTGTTGGGTGATTTGTTATGGCACTGATATGGATAGGATTGTTAGGAAATTGTTCACATAGAATAGAAATAGGTTGAAAGAATGGAGAGATTGTTTTCTAGAAAATAGGGTAATGAAACTTGTACAAATATCCCTCAATATTGAATAAAAAATTATGCCAATAGATTGTATTTGAATGTAAAATGTATCATTTGGTATTAGAGCATTTCACTTTCCTGTTCAAGATGGTGTTTGGAGTGTCAAGGGGCAGATCTATCATCTTTGTGTTACCAAAAAGTTTTAGATTGGATTTGTTTTCTCTGTTTTTCAAATTAATTGCAGTTGCAAAGCAATACAATTGTCTATGAAAGACATCCCAAATGCAAGTGACAAATCTATAAATATATATGTGTGCGTAGATGTGTGTGTGTGTGTGAGAGAGAGAGAGAGAAAGAGAGAGAGAGAGCTTCATTATCTGCATTGTGGTGGCACTTTCAAACAATTTGAGACAGCATTACTAAAACTGCAATATCTTCTTCAAAACATAACAAAATTTAGTGATCTAAAATGTTTTGGAAAGCTAACACATAAGAGAACAAAACCCATAAATCTTTAAAAGTGATTGCGTCATTTGAAAAAGCAGTTTGATGCAAAAAAGTGAGGAATCTTTCCTGTTATGAATGTTGTCTGAATACCTGGAAGAGTGTAGTGCAACTCGGACAATCAAGGACTCTGAGATTTATGGTGCTAAAGATGGTAGAAAAGGTATTACAGATTTGCTCATTGAAATATATAAGGCATTTTAAGGTGAGAATCAAACTAGCACAGGAAAAAGGATAGAAAAGAGGCACCCAGCACAAACTTGTCAATCGGGTATGGGCAAATAAACTTTTCTTACTCTGTAGTTTTATAAGCTTATTAAAATTTGGGGCTTCCTTCATTTTTATAAAATTTAAGCATATAAATTTCAATTGTTTTAAAATATAAATAAATCAAATAAAACAAAACTATATAGCATGCTGAAATTTTGGCTTGCATGACAAAAAACATATTAATTGTTTTAACTTTTGATCCAGGAGGAGTTCTTTGACAATTTTGCCAACATAAACAGAACCGCACTGTTAAACATACTCCAAAAGTGTTTTGCTTCAGCTCCTACAGTTTGACCAATTTAATATTCATGTAATTTTAGAGGATAGTCAAAGGCCAGCCTGAAGGAGCACAATTAATTTCAAATCTATTGATCCAAGATGATTTTTTTTTAAAAAAAATTCAACATTAGAAAAATAATGTTATAAATCATTCACTAGAAGTATTTTTCTTCAGCTCTCATGAGTTGAGAGAAATAATTGTTTTTTCTATTAAAGAGTGCACTGTTGATGCTATCTGACACTCTTTTTGATGGGGGGAAAGTCAACTTTGAAAGACAAGACAAGTACTATCAAAGAACCTACCAGAGCTATCAAAGTGATATATGGTGCAATCTACGGTCCATTGGACCATTTGGATGGACCTACCTCAGTGACAGGAGTATTGGAAAAGGTTTGGGGAACTTGGCTGAAGAATTTTTTAGGATATATCTTGTGTTCAATTGATGTTCGTGTATTCATTTGTATGGTGGATTATCAATACTTGTTTGCATATTTTTCTCTCTTGGAGCTATGTGAAAATAGCTTATTGCGGCTGTAAATTTTTCTTTCATTTGGTATCAAAGCTTGGTTGTTAGGTTGTCGGAGGAGATCTCCCTAGTTGTAACCCTTGGTAAGGAGAAGATTCTTAAGCATGATTGAATTCATGGTATTACACGAAAAAATGAACACATTTTCAAGATAATAGGTGTGTTTGCAAACTTGTATTGTTGCAAATCTCAAGTTTCATGAAGATTTCACAAATGGGTTTTTTGTTTGTGCTATTTCTATGAGAATTTTGGGGATGAGATTCTATTGGAGGCCTCTTGGACAAAAATAAAGCTTGCCATTGAATTTTGAAGGCCTGAAAATTTATGTGATAGAGATGGGTACCCAATTGGAATAAGACTATAGGACCTAAGAAGGAGACACAATTTAATCAACAGAGAAGTTTCAATGCTAGACTAAAATAAATCTCAGTGTTCCACGGGGACACCCCCCTCCCCCCCCACCGCCCCAAAACCCCGCGTTTCCTAGACAGAGACGTCTCGAAGACTTGGGGGGGACATTCCCCCACCAGCCCACCACCAATGCCACCATCCCACCACCAGTGTCATCTCCAAGACGCCGCTAGGACTTCGAGGATGCTAGGGTGTCCTCAAGCCGCCTAGGGGACTCCTAGTTGTCTCGAAGATGTATAATTCTTATGCTTATACATCTTTTTATAACTATTTTCAAGTACTATATGTATTTCAACACCCTACCACCTCCCCCCCACCACGTTGTCCCCCCGCTGCCCCCAAACTTAGACCCCCCGTCCTCGCGTCCCCTACCATCCCCGAAACCCCGTGGAACATTGAAAATAATTAAAAACATCGAGAATGATTACCAAGATATTCGATATTAAATTAAGGAGCAAAAGTCTCCTTAAAAAGAGATACAAAAGATCTATCTATAAAAGATATGATCGACAACTAATAAAGCAAAGGATAAGAACTTAACTGAAGGAATAATAGAATATTCCTAAAGTCTATCCTAACAACTTAATTAACCATTATAAACTAAATTTCACAAAATTACTCTAATAGAAACAAGCTTATTGCAATGTTAGACTCAGTTGGATGGGTAAAGACCAACCAAGCGGAGATAAAAGGCCAACTAGGCCAAAGTTCAAAGGGATGAGGATGATCGTTTTTTTATTTAACAATATGCCATGGAGGAATCTTGCAAAAATATTTTGTATAGTCGTACAATAAGCAAGGCAATCACATGTCTACATAGAATACTCTCAGCATGTCATCTATCATCAAAAGGATTCATCGAAAAAAATTGAATAGGGGTGATTGTTATTTGTTACTACATGGTTTTGATTATTGATTAAGTGTTGATTGACTAACTTGGTATGGCTTGATCTATTTTTAGATTTGATATTACCATGGCAGTTCCCAAATGTGTATGTTCTTCATTAATAGGTTTTATATAGGGTGCTTATGATTGCGGTTTATGGGTTGAATATGTTATTCGTATGAGTTCTACTGATGTTCTAGATACCTTGGAGGTATGGATGATTGGATGTATTAGCATTTGTTGTCGTTACTATATCTAGTCATGTAGCTTTTTTCAGCTACTCAAGTCTGTTTGTTAACATTGGATTTAGTGTTTGTGTTTGGATACTATTTTCGAGCAAGACTCTTGCTTCTATGCGATAGTTAGTGTAACATCTCTTTGGATTGGATCTTATCTTTTGTACATTGGCATGATGGAGGATGAAAGAATTCTTGTTTGAGATGGTGATAACCTTGGTTATTGTTATAAGTACCTTGATGGAGCACATGGAGCACTTGGATGTTTTGATGGTATGTGTTGGCTTTAGGGATTGATCCCTTGATGTTTGAGTTTACTTTTTGAAATATCCCAACTAGGATTTTGCCCTAAGATCTGATTTTGAAACTCAAAATTCTGCCCTAATCGTTTGCACTATTAATTTTCTGCTCAAACCCTAGATTTTGATATGAACTTTATGATTTCAAACAAGTGTGAACAAAAAACATATATGCTTCCAAAATGCTCAAAAACAAAAGCAAATATATTTATCTTTTCGACCACAAACATAACCAGCAATGAACAACCATAGAATGATCACCAAAACATGAAAGAAGTCTTATTTCAAATTGTCTAATCTGCTGCTACAAAATCAGAATTGTTTGTCCATGCAAGATCATCATAAAATAGGCTCAAACATGCCCAGAATTATTCCAGAAGTCTATTGCTACATTTATCAGACTTTGAATTAGACTTGTACATACCAAAATCAATAGCAAATGACCCAAGAAATTGATAGAAGTGATCTCCCAAGGGCAGCACTCCAATTAGGGCATGAAACCCTATGTCTTCCACTCTTCAACAACAAGGAGATCTGCTCCAAATCTGATCGCTCAGGTCTGCAATAAGTCTGCTAGGATTTTAATGCTCCAAAATGACAACAATTGATGCACAACAATCCTCCAAACAACTCCAAATGATGGTACTCAAAATGTAGGGCAAAACCCTAAGCAATGATGACAATAAGCACCAAAAATCACTCCACAAACAATGGTGAATTAGGTCTGATCTGTTGCTGTGTTACATCCCAAATTGTGACGTTACAATTTACCATTACTAGATAGAGTAAATGAGAATTCTGGAGGTGAATTAATGATGCTTGTACCTTGTTTTCAATATGAATGTTGTTTCATTTGATGTTATTCTTGGTGAAATACTGCATAAAGGAGAATAGAAGGTTATTGATTTGTGAAGAATCTAACTTTTGAAATGTTTCATGTATTCTGCTTCGTTTTGAGCATATGACTCCCGTTGTCGTGTCACGGTGTGCAGGAAACAAGTTCATACCTCCAGGCAGAGGAGAAATATCACTTGGGGAGGAACTTGGTCGGGTAAGCAGTAACGAGTACCAAATGAGCATACACACACGTCAGTATAGGTTCTGAGAAACCAAGTCAGTTATGTTGGTCTAGATAAGTCATCCTTAGGCTTGGAGTTATGTTTACTTCTTTATGCTTTGAAAAGCGATGATTACTTATTTGTCTGACTTACTGTGCTTTGACCATGATTTGGAAAATGTGAATGGATATATGTTAATAGGTCAAGTGAGTATGTATATACATGTCAATACATACATATGTTCGGCAGATGGATATGCCCATACGTACGTGTCGACATATTATACATACATTTACGTGTACACTGCGTACAGTGATATACATATATATATATATATACCCACGTTACCAATTGCCTGTGAATAATGAAGCTAATAATTATATTATTATTGCCTGGTGACTTTATAAATATATAAAAAAAAATATCGGGTTGCTGACTGGCTCACGATATTTATATATTTGTTAAATATATATATTAAAGTAATTATATATTAACGATTATATATAAAATTATTATAGCTTTATTAAAATATATATATTTAAAATACTCAGGTATTTAAATATTTATATGTTAATATATTTTAAAAGACTATAATAATATTATATAATAAAATAAATAAGGGAATTACATTTTTGTCTAGGGGATTTACATATATATTTATGTATAAATATATATATTAATAAGGTGATTATTAATATGTACATAAATACATAAGGAATATGCAAATAATTATATATTTATATATTTTATAAATTATATGTGATAATATTAAAATTAATATATTCTTATATATAAATACGTTTATATATAAAGATATATTAATATTTAATAAAATACATATGTATATAAAATATACAACTATATATAATTAAAAATTAAAATGAAGGAAAATAATTTCAATGTTTAAAAGAATAAGCATTATTCTTTGAAGGATGAAATCGCAATATATATATTGAGGAAGTTTAAATTCGCATGAAGTATTTAACACTTTAAAATGCATTTCAAAAGAAGCGAACTTCACTAAAGAAATATTTAAAAAGTTTGAACTTTAGAAAAGAAAAAAAAAACGAATGGAAAACAAATATGAATATTCCCGTGAAATTGCGGAAGCTCCTGCGCAGCTGGAAATGAAGGGAGAAGAATTCAAACTGAAAAACAGGAAAATAGCAATGAGTTTTTGTGCTGTAGCGAGTGGATTCTTGACCTAAAACACAGCAATTAAAACCATGTTGAATTCATACGATTGGCAGCAAAACGTTTTCCTGTAGGTGGCGTTTTTGTTTGCTAAGTTGAAAATTCTTCAACTGCTGGCTCCATGAGGTCGAATCATCTTTGGAAATCATGACTAAGGGTTTGGTAACATGACAAGTGACGATTTGACCAGGTAAACATGTCAGTCTGTCAATTTACATGCCCAGAAATGGGGAATCTGTTGTTATTTCAGCCTATAAATACTCCTCTATTCTCCATTCGAATGCACTCATTGTTTTCTCATCTTGGGTGTTTTTAGAGAGTTTTAATATTGCAATTGTGAGTTTTTGCTGAGAGTTAGTGTTACTATTTTGCATCTTAGTATTTTTCAGTAAAAGAATCAAAGTGTTCTTCAGCTGTATTTCTTAGACTGTGAGGAGTCAGTTAGTAATCTTCTAGTGGAGAGTTTTCTGGTTGGAAAAAGTGTATGGGAAGAGTTTTCTACTTAAAAGGAAGAAGGAAAAACTTTATTCTGTCATCATCAATTGAAGGCTGCTGACAGAAGAGCATTGAAAAGGAGCTTAAAGTATATATAGGCATGTTTCTTATTTGGAATTTATAGCTTTAGTTGTATTCTTATTGTTTAGAATTGCTAATTGCATTTGATATGAAATAAGTAAACTATCCTTGGCAATCAAGTTTGTTTGAAAGGCTGCCAATGCATAGATTGTTCACAAGGGATTTCTTTTAAAAGGATAAAAGATTAGAGGTTGTCAATGCATAATTGTTCAACGGATTTCATTTTTAAGGGGTAAAAGTTTAGAGAATAACAATGTAGCTAAAGGAAAAAAAAACTTGAGCAATTCAATATGTTTAATTGATGGATTATGGAAGATTATTAGGAAATGGGGTTTTAAAAGAAGGGATTCAATTTGATTAAAGGGTTTAAAATCAACTTAGCTTAATTGCCTTGTGCTAAAAGGTTGTCTCTTTTGTGTATGATGATTGATTTATAGTGCTAAGAGTTTATGCATTTATTTGGAGTACAAAATTGTATGATCTCCGTATATGGAGAGTACGTAGAGTTTATATTAATTCTAGGAACGAAATGACGTCAAAACTAAGTACAATCCTAGCTGTGTTATTAGGTTAACATTAGTAAGCTTCACTCCTAGGATAAGGATTTCCGGAAACAGGAGAAAGGATAGAGAATACTTGTTTACAGACTCATTTCCAGTAAACTGTTTGAGGTAGGAAGTCTGGGGTAAACTGAACCCATTGAAAGACATAGCCTACGCGTAGAGTAAGATAGCTCTAAGTCAAATCGGCCCTGAGTAGTGTATATGATAGATGACCTTCATTCGAAGTACTGAATGAGAATACTTTGGCCAAAGTAGTGAAAGGTACGACTGCCACAAAGACGTGAGTTAGTTGAGACTACATTGTCAGTTCATTGTGATCCGAGTACTAAATCGAGATTGTGAAATAGCAAGGTTCTAGTTGTGTAGGACACAGCACTATGCTCAATTGGTAATCGTTAAAGGATACCCTACCAATCTCTTCTTAGAAGGGAGGGCCATTCATTGCAAAATGATCGTGCGGGGGACCACATTATAAGTCCGTGGTTGGCGGAAAAGCGCCCGAGTGATGTTTCTCCTCCGCAGCGAGTGGCCGATGTACAAGATTTGAAATGACAGACTCCTGGACCTTCTTACTTCTATTTGTGCAAAAGCTTACGAGCTATGTATGTAATTGTATTACTTTTGAACTCTGATTTATATTTGCAATGGAAATGAAATTCGTGTGGAAACATATTGTAACTTGTACGTATTTATCAATAAAGAAAGGAAAAGTTTTATTGTATCATCTTTGTTACTTGTTACCTTCACATGTATAAGGCAAGAATTGAAAAATTTTAATTTACGTAGAATTGGGTCGTTACATGCTGCTACAAATAGGAAGATGTTATCAAACCCTAACTCCCATCAAACACTAAAATCGCCCTCCAAAAGCAAGGTGCTCCTTCTCTAGGTAGTGGCACTCAAACCTAGGGTAAAACCTTAGCCAATATGCAACAAATCTCGCCAAATGATGTCTTCTTCAAATCTGATCTGCAAATCTGATTTGGAGTTCTGCTCTTCTCCTTCGCAAAATAGCAATGAAGCACAATTAGACCTCCATTATGACATCTTGATGAGCTAGGCTTTCATCCAACTCACCCACAATTTGCAAGGGTTTTCGTTCTTGGAATAGTTGCAACAAGTTGCTGAGTCAAACTGAAGATAATATGCACCATCATGAAATGTCATCCAGTGAACTTGCATTTATATCAAACTTAACCTTTTCCCTCTAATTTGGCTGACCCAATTTAGGTGCCCAATTCCCCCTTCTAAATTTGAATTTATTTCTTTTTTTAATTCTCCAAATGGGGCACCACTTTTCCACAAATTAAAATATTTTTTTTTATTGTTTTTTCCCTTCTTTTATCTCTCAAAGGCGGTCGCCCAGCCTCATAGAAAAATTATCAAAATAATTTGGCTTCACATAAAATAATAATAAATTATAGGAAATTAATTCCCAAGTCTACTAAGACAAATAAAAATAATTGAGCCATAATGAATTATTTCTTCTAATTATGCAAGGCTCAAACCATAAATTCAAGGACATTATAGTTCTCCCTTCCCAAGATTGCTTGTCCTCAAGCAATGATAAGCATACCACCACTCAGATCCTAAATCCCGATATCATCACATCCAACAATCGTGAAGAGATGGAAGCATCTCAAAGCGCTGGCAACATCAAACAACTCTCCAACCCCTATGGATCTCCAGTGGATGTGCAGAACAGCCCTCACAAGTGCAAGAAAATATATAATCACTCCTCTTAGGTTGCTGATGTAGATCGGAACAGCAACCTCCCAACTGAAAATCAGAGCCAAGAGAGTTAAGATATCATCGCCAATGTCATATGATGATATAGCATCATCCATACGCCATCCTCCAATGATGAAGAGATGATTGAAGCCTCTCCAAAACACCCAAACAATTGTTGTCCTCCAAGTATCTTGTAGGATTTCCATGTGCAATAAAGTAGAACAGCCATCTCCTAGCGAAGTATGGAGTAGATCCTCATGAACTACGGCGGGAACACCAAGATCTTCATGCTTTCTTCCAATCCCTATGACATAGTCCAGCTGGAACACAAGCATTAGTAACACAAAACCAAACATTATAGTAATACCTCCATACCTTGTGTCATAGTTCAACTTCACCTCCAAAGTATGCCCAACAAATGCAAGTGTCACTGTGGCATGCATCACAAACCTTTGAAATAGAGCAGCTACATACTATACCAAAGAGGCGTCAACATGATGAGACTCATCACAAGCAAACTCCTCAAGTGCTCCATGAATGGTCAAAGACCAACCCAAATTTGCATCACTCATATCTCTATCCAATGTGTAGCCATAATACTAGTGGTTGATCCACTAAGTGTGTGCTCCATCATGCAATCCAAGTGTATGTTGTGAGCCTTCAAATGGTCTCCAAAAGAGGTGACACTACACCCTCCTGAAGCAAGCTATGTAAATACTCAAGGAATTCCCTCAAACCTGATTGTTCCACTTGCTTAGCCACCATACAAGGCTCATTCCTCATATGCCAAATGCTTTGAATCTTCTTTGCCTCTGCCATGACATGTACTAACTTGGTCCTCTTGAGTCTTGGACACACAAATAAGACCTCATGAGTGCCAACAATAGAAGAAGACTTCTTACTATCATCCTCATGAGTGGGAGCTGCCAGCTCAAGTTTATGCAAAACCCAAAGACTGTTGTTCCAAATCAGAATATCAGAACAGCTATCATACCTTTCCATAGTGTCTTCATTCGAATCTGCATCCCCTTCTTACTTGCTCTCCTCAAGAGACTTCTCCATTGTTTGCTCCATCATCATGCATTCTTCCCTTGGAAGAAATAGAGATCTAAGTTGTGACTCCTTTTGCCTCTTTTGCTTGATCTAGCTGGTTACAACATTCCTTGACCTCTTGCAAGTGCTGTTTTGCTTCGGCAGCCAACATCTTAGCATTCTTTGCTCTTTGTAGGCAACTGTCACACAATACTTGTGTTCTCTTGACATCCTCTAAGGTATGATGAACAAATTCAGACTTCTTGTGGCTTGAAACTTCAATACCTTCCTTATGCTCCACACCTAAATCACAAGTGCCAATCTTGGAAGATTTTTCTACCTCATTCGCTTCATGTGAAGTGCTTGTTATGAATGAAGGAATAAGACTGCTGTCATGAATCAGAAAATCAGACCTGCTGTCATACCTTATCATGCCATCCTCTAGTTCATAAATCACGTCCTCTTCCTTGGCTTCATGTCCTACAAGTGCAGATCCAAAAAGTGGCTCTAACTGAAAATCACTTGCCTCCAATCTAAATCGGACCTCTACCCCTTTGGCTGTCATGTCATGATATTGTGAAGGTAGGGGATGTTAATGATAATAGACAGCGTCGATATAATGCTCCAGCTTGATAAATTAAATAATAGCCAAGAAGCTATTTAATTTATTTATATATACTTCGCACGAGTTTTGAATAAGTCATATTGAATGAAGATTATATGAGGCCGACCTCATTCATATTATTTACGATTTCTCTTTGGCACAATCTCCTATATTATTCTTGGTGGGCGACTTTATTTTAGAAAACTTATCATCTCTAGCCGACTTGTAATTATTAAGTTCGCACCTCTTCAAGATGTATAAATAAGAGATCACTTTCTCATTTGTAATCAAGCAAGCAAGATCATCTCTTTCCTTCACTTATGTGCGAACTGTTCAAGAAACAAGTGCAAAGTGTTCAAGAGAAAAGTGCGAGTTATTCAAGAAGCAGATTGTAAATTACTTATAGTGCAGATCTGAGTTTCATGAAGAGCAGTTTGTTATTGTCGCCATTATTGGTGCAGAATTTTGGCCTTGTGATTGGCCTCATTGTAAAGTAATTGTTGCCTTTGTTTATATATAAAAGAGATATATTTGTTGCTGGGTTTTTCTCCCTCAAGAGGAGGGTTTTCCCAGGGTATCTGCTGTGTTATTCTGTCTGATTTGAATTGATTTTCTGTGCACTAAATCTGATCATTAAAATTTAACAGGGTACCTTACCTCTTCTTCTTCCATGAATGGGTGCTCATTCATTAGCGCAAGTCCAAGGGATGTCTCCAAAGGAAAATCAAGTGTGTCATGTGCCATAACTTCTGTCCCACAGCTGTAAGCTAAATCTTCATGTGTATAGATGACTTCATCATGGGATCCTCTATGTCCTTCCTCCATGTCTCCACCCTTTGTCATCTTCCAACAAAGCTTATCCTCGTGATCTTCCGATTCTTGAAGAGCCCTTTGAGTGCTCCTCAAAGAATTCATTGTATCCTTAAGCTCAATGGTGAGTTTGTCCACCTCATCTTGTTTTCTTCCCAAAGCATCCAAGTGAATCTCACCGAGTGTAAGGAGATGATCTCTATCAGCAAGTAAGTGTAGGTAGTTTGACTTCAGTACCACCAAAGCCTCCAAGTCATCAAGAGATATACCTCCTTCAAAACCTTCATGTTCCCTTAGTGCCTTCCAACACAAATCTGCCATCATCTTATGAATATCATCAAAGTGAGTTAGGTTGCCACAATCTTACCTTCGTTTACCTTCAATTGTCCTTCGAAGTGATGTGACTTATGAGACCCAACACCTCCATGCAAAAATTTTGTTTGGTCTTCATAAATGTGCACCTTGAAATCAGCTTCCTTCACGGCCTCTTCTTCATTACATCCATGTGTGGAAATTAGATCATCATCATGCTCCATCAAAATAATGAGTAGTCTTCTACTTCGTGATCTTCCTCAATGGCTGATCTAGAAAGAGTATGCACAGCTATAACCTCCTTAACCACCAAGGGATCCTTCAAATCTAGCAATGTCAAATCAATCTTATCCAATTCACTTTGTTCACTACATACTGAACTTTCTGAATTGCTCACATTTGTATGGGCAACACCCAACTTAGGGACACCCAAACCACAATTTGATTCCTTGCCAAAATGATGTAAAGGTGATGAAGCAATGCTAGGCTCAATTAATGAAACATCACAAGAACCCATACCTTCATATAACTGGTTTGACAATCTCCATGGCGGTATCTTCTTCAATCTTCATGTGCTCTTCATTTGTAGCTTCAATACGTGAATCTCCTTTGTCCTTGTCCTCATAAGGCTGAAGTAAACTTTTGAACATGTCTTCTTTAGGGCTGCATGCTGACTAATTTTGTCCTCCTCATAATTACTTGTAGGCTGCAAGTCACAAACAAGTACTTCTTCCTTCTCTAACCTTTCTTCAATGATAACTTCTGATTTTTTTGTCTCTTTCCTGAATTTTCTGATATCTTCATGTATTCTCATGTTATTCCTATTTTGTGACATTTGACCAATGGATGTAAGCAACGGTCGTTGTGACTGTTTAAAACTTTGCATCTTTTGGTTCAAGATATTTTCAATACTTGACTACTCAAGCTTCTTTGGTTTCCTCTCTTGCTTGTTTTTCTTCTTATCCTTCCGTTAATTCATAAATTGATTCAAGGTGATTGCATTCCTAACCTCTGCTGAAAGTGTATTGTACTCATCATAGGCAACCATTCACCATCAATCACATGTGTTGCCATAACTCCAAAACTTTTTGAATCACATGCCCAACAGGCTGGCAAGATGCATGGCTCTGATACTACTGAAATATCCCAACTAGATTTTGCACTAAGATCTGATTTTGAAACTCAAAATTCTGCCCTAATCTTCTGCACTTTTAATTTTCTTCTCAAACCCTAGATTCTAAAATGAATTTTCTTATTTCAAACAAGTGTAAACAGCAAACATATATGCTTCCAAAATGCTCAAACACAAGCAAATATATTTATCTTTTCAACCACGAACATAACCAGCAATGAACAACCGTAGAATGATCACCAAAACATGAAAGAAGTCTGATTTCAAATTGTCTAATCTGCTGCTATAAAATCAGAATTATTGTCCATGCAAGAACATCACAAAATGGGCTCAAACATGCCCAGAATTATTCCAAAAGTCTGCTGCTACCAATCAGACTTTAAATTAGGCTAGTACATACCAAAATCAATAGCAAATGACCCAAGAAATTGATAGAAATGATCTCCCAAGGGCAGCGCTCCAATTAGGGAATGAAACCCTATGTCTTCCACTCTTCAACAAGAAGGAGATCTGCTCCAAATCTGATCGCTCAGATCTGCAATAAGTCTGCTAGGGTTTTACTGCTCCAAAATGACAACAATTGATGCACAACAATCTTCTGAACAACTCCAAATGATGGTACTCAAAATGTAGGGCAAAACCCTAAGCAATGATGACAATAAGCACCAAAAAGCACTCCACAAACAATGGCGAATTAGGTTTGATCTGTTGCTGCTACAAATCTGAAGATGTTATCAAACCCTAACTCCCATCAAACACCAAAATCGCCCTCCAAAAGCAAGGTGCTCCTTCTCTAGGTAGTCGTGCTCAAACCTAGGGTGAAACCCTATCCAATAGGCAACAAATCTCGCCAAATGATGTCTTCTTCCAATCTGATCTGCAAATCTAATTTGGAATTTTGTGTTTCTACTTCACCAAATAGCAATGAAGCACAAGTAGACCTCCACCATGAAGTCTTCCCAAGATGAACTAGGTTTTCGTCCTTGGAATAGTTGTAACAAGTTGTTGAATCAAACTAAGATAATATGCACCATCATGAAATGTCTTCCAATGAACTTGCATTTATATCAAACTTAAGCTTTTCCCTCCAATTTGGCCAACACAATTTGGGCACCCAATTCCCCCTTTTAAATTTGAATTTATTTCTTTTTTAAAAATCTACAAATGTGGTGCACTTTTCCACAAATTAAAATATTATTTTTTTATTGCTTTTTCCCTCCTTTTATCTCCCAAAAGTGGTCACCCAGCCTCATAGAAAAATTATAAAAATAATTTGGCTTCACATAAAATAATAATAAATTATGGGAAATTAATTCCCAAGTCCACTAAGCCAAACAAAAATAATTGAGCCATAAAGAATTAGTTTTTCTAATTATGCAAGGTTCAAACTTCAAACCACAAATTTAGGGACATTACACTTTTGACCCCTTATGCAATGTATACAACAAGTTGGAGAATGCTGAGAAAATGTGTGTTGTACTGTTGTACACCTTGCACAAGAAAAGAAATATTTTGATTATCTAGAATAAATATTTGTGTGTGCTGCATATTTGGAGATATGTTTAGCCACACTAAATATTTATTCCGGTCCACTTGTAAAATTGTATTGTAACATTGGTTAGATATTTTACGTGTGAGTTGCACATTGGGAAAACATTTAATTCTGAGAAAACTTGCTAACAAAAGGGAAAACTTCGTACCAAAAAGTAAATGAGAGGGACATGGTTTTGTAAGCTCATGGTATTAAACACATGGTTTATATTATACCACTTGGTATTTTGTGCAAACTTCTTTATATAAAACTAAAAGCAAGTACATGAGTAGTTGTTGAGGTTAGCTATCATAACCTTTGGCTTGTTGGCTAAGGTTGATTGAGCTCTCTTATAAGTATATATTTATAGCATATGGATGTGTGGTTGCATTGTTACTCATTATACTTAAACACATCGAAGATGCATTGGAGGAGCTTAATATTTCAAAAGTATTTATGGTGACTCTATAAGTGTATTGTAATGTTTCATTGTTGAATAATAAATTGAATGTGGATGCTTTTGGAAGCTAAGTTTTTTGCTCATGAGGGTTTTTAAGGGTATATCACATGTCATCTTGATGGTATGTTTGTCTATTCTTTTGGGTAGTGGATCCTCAGTGCTTGCTTGCATTTTTTTTCTCTTGGGGTTATGTGGAAATATTTTATTGTGGCTGTAATTTTTCCATTCAAAATGCAGATATTTGTCATCTTGATGCATTCAATATAATACTTGGGATTCCATATATATATATATATATATATATATATATATATACATACTACAAATTAAAATTATAATATATTTATATTTATTAATTTCTAATATATTTATATAGTTATTATAAATATTTTCATATATTTTTAATATTATACATACATACATATCTATATTACTATTGTACCTATCCATATTGAACCTAAGGAGAAAAAATTTATCATACCTATCTATCGATCACATACCCAAGTAGGCAACTTAAGTCAAGACAAAGAATAGCTTAATCAGATTTGCTTAATCAAATGGTTGGTTGAAAATGATCAAATCATTGGTGACTTAATCAGACTCAAGGTTGTTTTATTCTAGGATAGTCTATTCAGATTTAAATATTCCTCAGACCTTCACACATAATCAAACTCGGTGAAGATCAAGTTACAGATCAGTTACAGCACTCAGAAGATCATATCCCACACTCAGTCATCAAGTTCACTCTGTTTTCAAATCTGAAGATCAGATGGAGAATCAGACCAGATTGATTAATTTCAGGATTATTGTCATCTAACTTACAATCAGAAAGTTTGGTCGAGCATATTGAAGATCATTCAGTTTGATGGGTTGCAGATCAGATTATCATTCAACACTCAGCCTTGATCAAAATCTGATGAGTTCTTCAAGAATTAATGAAAGTAATGAGTATCTAACAGGTTGAGCAAAATCATAGACAAAGGAGATCTAAAGTCAAAAGCAGTAGTAAGCGGTTTTTAAAAGAACAATGACTAGTCAGCGATATCTACAGAGTCAACATAGAAGAAATGATCAGGTATATGCAATAGGGAGCCATGAAATAAGAGAGACGCATATGTCTCAAATAAAGTTGAATTCAACATAAGAAGACGTATCTGAGAGGAATGACAGCTACAGGCAAGAGACAAATCAGAGGATGTCTAAACTCTAAGGATGGTGATTTAGAGATAGATAAAGCAGCATTGAATTGATGTATTACCTTTGTCTTATGAAAGACGTGATTATAGTATCTCTACTCAGCGGAACCTTCAAGAAGTACGGAGCTTGCCTTTCGGGCATCGAACTATTGATCTTACAAAATATTATAATACACGAATTGGAAAGTACGATATGAAAAAACAAGCTGGAAAAGAATGAAACAAACAGATTACAAATTTGTTAAGAAATATTTGTTAAGACAAAGAAACGTATTTAAAGACATAAGGTGCAATTATTCAAAGGATGTGATTATGACAAAGATACGTAATTATGAGTTTTTGCTAATCGTTCTTTAAGAGGTGCGAATCAAGAAGCCACGACTTTTCTCTAAAACCGATAAAGATAACAAATTAGATCTATTTTGTTATACAAGACATTACATATTTCAAAGAGACGTATTGGCTGAAACTTCATATTCTTAGAGGACGTGATCTGATCCAAGGGAGGTGCGTCTTGTAAAATCCAAGTATACGTCTAAAGAGAATATACGATATAATTCTATTTTATTCGTATACAAAATTTAATTAACAAAAGGTATGTCTAGAAGAGTATGTTGATTTGGTTATTAAAGAATCAACTAAGTCAAAATAATCAAAGCAAAGTCAAAGTTCATTAAGGCAAAAAATCAGGGTAATGAAGGGGTATGAATGAATGTTGAAAAGGCAAAAGTTATGATCTTTCATCAAAAGGCACAGTTTTGGATCAAAATATATATTTGCAATTCATTTTGATTTGAATGTGTGGTTGTAGTTGAAGATTTGCAGTTCAGTCAAATTCCTACCTCCTTGTGTGGGCTGAAGGTGATATTATTGATCACATAGAGCAGTTTGGAGAGTTGGCATTGTGCAGATCAGATTGAAGGCAGTCTCACTTCCATCAAGTCAAGGTTTGGTGCCTTGCATTAAGGGTTGGTGCTCCTTGTAGGTAGGTGTCTACTAAATTTATAGAGGTCTAGGTGTTCCTTGTAGACTATATTCTACTAAATCATCTTGGTGTAAATCTGTAGGTTGGTGCCTACTTCAAAAATATTATTTCAATAAAGTTGTATCAATTTGAGGAAATTGGTTCATATCAAAAATTGATTGTAATAAGTTTGAAAAGAGTAAAAATAAAATTTGTATTTGATTTACTGATTCACCCCCCCCTCTCAGTAAATCTTTTGTGCTCTTCAGTTTCTGATATTTGATAGGTTTAATTTAAATTTGTATTCTAACCTCTTACAAAAAGACTATCACTGGTCAAAAAGCTGCTGAAATCTTCTAGTTTAATATATGGGTGCACTTTGGACTTCCCAAGTCCATTACTTCAGATAGAGACACAAGGTTTGCTAGATATTTTTTGTCCACTTTGTGAAGTATGAGGAATACAAAGCTCAAACAAAATATTGCTCTACCCCCACAAACAATGGCCAGAGATAGGCAACAAGACCTTGGTGTAACTCAAAAGGGGAAACAACAATAAATGTCCTAAGACTTTGGATGATTCACTTCTCACATTCGGTACTCTTCTAATGGAGCAATTCATTCTTCCACAAATGAATCACCTTTTGAGGCATGCATGTAGTATCTTCCCTCAAGTCCACTTTGATGTAGCTTTTGATCAACAAAAAGAGTAAGTACAACAACAAATACTAGTGGCTAAAGTTTGGCTTTCCATGGATAAAGAATGACTATAGAGACATATAAAGAAAATCTATAATGTCCCCTTTTGGGATACTCTTTAAAACAGTAATATTCCCTCAAAATATAATAATAGTTTTATCAAAGATTACAAAATTATGATATATATTCCAGTCAATAAATGATCATGGTACTTGGTGGGGGCATGATGAAATCAAGCCACTAAGCTATTGGTCTTTCAGTATTTTGGAGCCCATTGGTGAAAATGCATCAAAAATTGATCTAACTCCCTTTGTAAAGATGCACCCAATTGTGAATTGTGGATACTTGTAGCTTTATGAGCCCTCCATTCTGAATGAAGAACAAAAATAGGCACTACTGTAATGTCCCCTTCTAGCTAGACTTCAGTATTTCAATGGGATTAGCCTATCAATCAACCCTCGTAGGCTAATGGGATTGGATAGAGAGTCTTTGTGGCAGAAACTTGGTCAGTTGATGGTTTTATCCTTCTCTAGAGTTCATTGGGGTTCAGGCTTGGCTTTTGCAGAGGTTTTAGGGCTCAGTTTCTCATACTTACTATTTATAGTAATTCATTCAACCAAGGTTTCTATTTATAGCAGGGCTCTAGAATGTGCTATATTGGTGGTGTCGATCTTAGTATTCAGTTGGCTTGGAGAAATAAGGAGTTTTGCCTAAGTTATAATGTTTAATTATTATTAAAGGCGACTTTAATAATAATTAATATTTTTATGTTATATTATAACGTTATATTTGCACTTTATGCTTGAGGGTTAATTCATCATTAAAAGGGGGCCATTTTAATTAAGCGCTTGGGCGCCAATTTCAAGGAGTTTATTTATTATTTATAAAGTGCAAACTTTATAACATTTTAAAATGATTAAAAAGGCAAAATGGGGGTCGACCTCTTTGAAGGGAGTATATAAGCAGCCAAGAAGAAATCGAAATCATCCATTGAGCATTTGATAACTTTATTTCATGACTTCTATTGGCGTTGGAGAACAAGAACAAGGGTTTTTGCATTTTCCGGAGCTTTTCGGCATTGGAGAGTGTAGCTTCTTTAGTGTATCAGCATTCTGAGGTTGCGAGACTATCAACTGAAGATTGCTTAACTGTTGGCTTCATCCAGGAGTCAAGTTTGAGCAGATTGGAGAAATATTTCAAGGGTTCTCAGGCTTATTCATCATTGTGAAGGGCGAACATATTAAGAAGCTGCATTTTGTGATTGTTGGCACTTATTCCAAGGCCGTACCATTCTGTCTTTACCAGCCATACCTCTTGAGCAGCAAGGCGTGTTTTCTCTAGGGCAAATCGATTTGCCGTTTTGGCTTATTCCTCCTCTATGATTGGCATCTTTTCTAGTTGAGGCATTAAATTGAGTAGTTTGGAGGTGGAGAAGTTCTTATTTGCAGCAGCTTGAGCTCTATATCAAACATCTTTATTGCTGCCAGGCACTCAGTTTTCAGATATAATAAACTATCTTCTTTTCCGAGTATTCCCTCTTTGTAATAGAAAGATAATATCATCTATTGAAAATAAAGATAGCCGTTTCAACATATTCATTAATAGTTTTTTATCTTCTATTTAAGCATTTCCTTTCAGCACTGTAGTTTTCATTTATGCATTATAATTTCAAAAATACAAAAAAAGCATATATACTGCAAAAACACAAAAAAAATTATAAAACCCAAAACATTCAAAACACACTTTCAGCAGTCAATATTCAGCAGTACAGGCTTTCAGTTATTTGGGAGAACATAGAGTTCTTACAATGGTATCAGAGCGATTTCCTGCCAGCCTTAGGGTTTGAGTCCAACTCCGTTTGATGCAACAAAGTGGCAGGTACAAACGATATATTGCAAGGGAAGATAGAAAGCAAAACCAGTGGGCACAACCTTATCCTGAACAAGACACCTTATCAGCTACAATAGCAGTAAGACGGTGTGGTACTGAGGTTGGTTCAGCCAGCACAATGGGTGATAGAGGTGGTGGTAGCCCACCTAGAAACGAAGCTAGAAATGGGGCAAATAATGAAGAAATGAATGAATGAATGAATGAAGGTTTTTAATAGCGTCCTCGAGGCCAAACAGCCTATGGGACCCACAGATCAGCAACAAAAACGGAACATCACCCGAAACAGAAACCACCACCCAGCAGTTACTTGATCTTCCTTTCCTTTTGTAATTTGGATCTTCTGCTATGTATTTTTACCAAGCAATCAGCACTTTTCGATATACTCTCTACCTCAAATAAGCTGTATAAAATGTCCACATTTAGAATCTCAATATAATTGACCCGGATATCCAAATAGGTTGGACATTCCATGATGTAATGCCATTCCGTCTCTACAAGCCCTAAAGTACAAAACCTACATATCCTATCAGCCCATTCTTCTTTAGGTGTCGTCCATCTACCAGTTTCACATCTCAATTGGTGTGAGCTAGTTCATAGCTGAGCTATTAGCATTTTTGCTTTCCATTTTATTTTTGCACCTATATAGTTTTTTTGAGTATGGTCATATGAGGGATTAAAGTGCTTGATGTAATACTCTCTTTTTCTTGATAACTCCCTAGTCCACATGCTTTCTTTAACTTTTTGTTGCACGTACATTTTGATTGCCTTAATGTTATTTGGGCAATTATCTACGCTGATACCCCACTTGCACAGCCACTTGTTATTTTGCTTCATCCACGTGCTCTTCTATTCAATTTCTCTGTTGCTGCCATTTTAGGCCAACGGGACACCTCCATGTTCTCTAGCCTCTTTAAATAACTTAGTAAACGAATCATAGCCGATGTCTCCACAGGTAAGTCCCCAGCCTCCGCTAGGACAATCTCATAGGGAACAGACGATTTTATTTTGAGGCTGCTTGTGATTAAATGTTTTTGTAGTCTGTCAATTTGTCTCCACTTCATTGCTGAGGTATTGCCACCCCAAACTTCACACCCATAAAGAACCACCGGCACCACTAGTAACCCAAAGAGAGTTTTTTTCGTTTTCCAGTCCCATAATTCAACACTCCTACATCTGTTTTGCAAAGAGTATAAAGCTTTCCAGCCACCTTGAATCCTTTTTGCTCTACATGTCTCCCAACTAAGCCTATAGTAAAAATCAAGGCCAAGGTACTTATAATCGCTAACCACTTGCAAGGGGCTGCCTTCGAAGACAAATTCTAAAACTTTCTTCTTTCTTTTCAAGGTAAATATCATAACCTTAGTTTTGCTAGTGTTCACCTGCATCCCAACCTCTTCACATAATAACTCAAGAGCTTTCAAGTGCTCTCTCAAATCATGCGCTGTTTTTGCCATTAGAATAAGGTCATCTGCATATAGCAGCAATTTTATTACATAATTTGTCAATTCAACTCCTCCACCACCAAAATTGTCTAACCATTCCTCTAATTTGTCAATATACAACCAAAATAAAGTAGGCGAGAGAGGGCAGCCTTGTTTGACGCCAATGTCACTCCCAAAACATTCAAACATTCCCTTTTTAGTTCAGATTTTAGCTTGCACCTGATCATATAACCTATGAACAGCAGCCCTGTGCTTTTTTGGAATTCCCAACTTTTCCATTCTAGACCATAACTTGTTTCTAGGGACCCTGTCAAACGCTTTCTTGAAGTCTTTGAAGCAACAAAAGACCTCACCACCCTGTTTATCCCAAACTTTCTCAATCAAGTACCTAAAAGTAATGCAATGATCGATGGTAGAGTATTTTGGTCTAAAGCCCGCTTGACCTTTTGCCCTCTTTCCCTCTTTTTCTGTCCACTTACTAATCCGACGCTCAGCCATGCTCCCAAAAAGTTTACCAAAGAGCGGGTTACTCATTATAGTACGGTAATTTGAGGGGTTGTTGATATCACCACTTTTGTGCAAGGGGATGACAACACTGGTCGTCCAATTCGCTGGAAAACCATATTGAATAAACCTATTGAATATTCTTTTGATGTGCGGCGTGAGGGCATCCACACCCCATTTTAAATATTCTGATTGTAAGTCATCTATGTCACGTGCTTTGCCCACCGCAAGCCTTTTAACTCCTTTGATGTCTCTTGTGGAGAAGAGCTTAGCCCTCGATTTAATCACAAGAGGAATATCTTTGTCTTGCACCCTCTCATATAACTGTTTTGCATATTCCAACCATTGTAAGTCTGTGATATTTTCTCTTTGACTGTGTTTTTTTGCTATAATTATTTCCAGAACCCTCTCGGATTGTGCCTACCCATGGAAATCAGCTCTTTCCGCCTTGTTTGCATGTAAACCTCTTTTTTCACTCTCACAAGTTTTTCATATTCCTTTTTATTTCCCTCAGATTTGGCTTTTCTTTTTGCTGCCTTGCATTCTTCATCGTACCACGAATTCGCTGGAAAACTATTTTTGCTACCTCTCTTAGGTTTAGACCTTTTGCACCAACTAAGAGCTTTGAGGATTATTGAAGTTAGATTATCGCTGCATATTGTTTTTCTATTTATAGTGCCCATCTCAGTGCCATCCATCTCTTGTATCTGTTTTCAAGATTTGTTCGAAAAATTTCTTGATTTTCCTGTGTCAAGAGGATTGTACCATGAAAAGGTTCCTTTTGATTTGATTGCAGCCTTGCCTAATAATTAGTGTCTTGTTGCATGCTGATTTTGCCATAAACAGGGTTGTGATCTGATTTCATTTCTATGGGACACTCCCTCACCTCCACCTCCTCCAACCTTGCCATAAGATTCTTTGAACATATAAGATAGTCCACCACACTTTCCCCATTGTATGTGTGACAAGTAATATTCCCCGAACTCGGCCAACCATTTATCCCATTACATAAAACCAAACCATACACGCTGCATATCCCTAACAATTCTGCCCCGTACTAAGTGATGCCCCCTTTTTTGTCTTGAGAATTTCTTTCCCACTTTTGGTTCTCTTCTTCTTCTAACCATAGGGGGTTATCTCTTATTCCCTCTTCCTTTCTAAGATATAGAGCCTGATTATTTGCAGTCCTTGCATTAAAGTCTCCTATTAGGATAATTTCTCCTATGTTATTATATGCTGATATGTCATTTTTTAAAGCTGCATATGGGTCTTCCTTATCTAGCTTTCTCTTCTTATAAAATTTTGAACCATGCGGAGCAAAGTAGCAAGCAGCAAGATATATTGTGAAATCTTTGTTCTTTATTTTCAGCCATATGTACTGGTTATTTGGGTCTTCTTTTTCCACTTGTATGGTTTTTTCCAATGATTCCTTTATCAAAACCGCTACTCCCCCATGACCTTTACCACTTTCTATTAATTCATTCCAAACTGATACCTTTAAGTAACCTTCAAAAATTGGGATCTTACAGCCGTCATGCTCATGTGTTTCAATCAGGACAATTATGTCCTTCCCCTCTGCTATGGGCCCTAAACCAGGACCTCTCCTCCAAGGGTAGCCTCTGCAATTCCAGCTTACCATTGAGAGGCATTCCTGGGGGGCCCTGCCTTCCTATTTACCATGTGTCATTTTATTACTGATTTGGGCTTTTCCTCTATACAACCATGCTTCATTACCTGCGGATGCTTTGCGGGCACTTACAACAATGTTACATCGGATTAACCCTCTTGGAAGATAAAATCAATAATCGGGAGATAATGGTAGTGTTGCTGGAAATCCCAGGGCACAACGTGCACCTACTCGTACCATAGATAGACCTACAAGTCCTACCTTCTTGAGAAATGAACCTGAAGAAGTGAATGCTGAAGGAGAGGAATAGGAAATATTTGCAGACAATCTCATGGCAGCTAATGACGAATGGGAGTTGTTAACACCATAGGTTAGGGAGCGCATGAGTTTTGACAGATTTGTAAGTCAAAGGAGAGAGCATTACAAAGCAAGGAAAGATTGGAGACCAAGAGACCAAAACATAGACCTGAAACATGCCACCAACAAACTCGCATTGCCTACATTTGATGGCAGTGGGAAGGTTACAGCTCTGGCTTGGGTTCACAAGCTAGATACTTTTTTGACTCTTCGACCCATGGCAAAGGAGGATGCAATCAAGTATGCCACTTTACACTTGGAGGGAGTAGCTCATGATTGGTGGTACCATGGGATGGTCACGTTACAACATAACCACATCACCTCTTACCAGGAGTTTGTTGACAGGTTAATTGAGTGCTTCGATAAGAAAGATTCAAAAACATATTTCAGAGACCTGGCCTAGCTCAAGCAGGTTGGGAGTTTAGAGGTTTACATTGGTGATTATCAAAAGCTATCGATTATGGTTCCCAACATATCCGAAAGAAAATTAGTCATGTTGTTTATTGAGGGCTTATTGGAACCTTTGAGATGATGGATAAAAGCATTTGATCCCCCGACACTTCAAGAGGCAATGAAAAAGGCTAGAAGCATGGAACTTGCAGCCCCACAAAGCAAGTTCTCATCTAAGGGATCCTCTTCATTTAGGGACAACAAATCATTCTCCAAGAAGAAGGAAAAATCAGATTCAAAAGGAAAATCAGCAAGCCCATTAGACCTAGAAACACTCAATGATTTGTGTAAGGAAAAGCTTTGTTTCTATTGCAAAGGACCATATGATGCAAACCATGATTGTCCTTTGAGGCCTAAGGGCAAGGCTAACCAAATAATGTGGGCATTCTATGAGGATTTTGAATCTGAAAAATCGGACCAACAATCTGATCCAAAAGATTCAGGGGCAGAAAAAGTTGAAAATGAGGCAGAGAAGTTCGAACATGAGTCTGAAGATGAAAGGGAAGTGAAGCTACAAGAGGCACATATCACTAGCATAAAACGGGAAGGCTCCTTCAGGATGCGTGGAGTCTTGACTGGACAAAAGATCATTACCTTGCTTGATACAGGTGCCACGCAGAAATTTATTGATGCCAAATTGGTTGAGAGGCGTGGGATTCAAACAGAGGACTTTCAAGGTATAAGAGTGAAGGTTGCAGATAGCTACACTCTTAAGTGTGATAGGATGATTTCAGACCTCCCTATGCGCTTAAATAATTTTGAATTTAAGGCAAATTTTTATGTGGTGAATATGGGAGATACTGATATGGTTTTGGGGATGATATGGCTTCATGACATAGGAGAGTTTACTCTTAACCTTCGAGATATGGAAATGAGATTCAAGGTGGATGGGAAGACTCATGTACTAAAAGCCATCAGGGATAGTAGTTTCAGGATGATATCTTTCAGGAGAATGGAGAGACTCTTACGCCACGACATGATTGAGTGGGCAGCTGAGTGTATGTTGATGCCATCACAAGGGGAGTAGCAAAAACCAGTTTATCATCCGGATATACAGGAGTTGAGGATTAAACATGGTAAGGTGTTCAGTGATATTCCACCAAGCAGGCCTCCAGACAAAGGGATTGAGCACATAATAGAATTGGAGGAAGGTGTTGTTGTGACCTTTTTCACACATCACCCCATTGCAAATGGGGACCCCCTAATTTTTACTTCGTCTCGAACTTTTGGCTTGATTTTAGTGAGTTTTCCTGTTGTCTGTCTCTCTCTTCACTGCTTGTCTTTTCGGGAATGTGTCTGTCATCGGGCTTAAACATGAAATTTTGGCCAAGTCTGTAGAATTAGGGTTTGCACTTTTTTGGTCAATCTGAAGTCAAATAAATTGAAAACTGAGGCTAGCGTTGTTGTCAGTGTACTTCCAGCAAGTTTCCACTGAAATTTCATCAGATTCTGGCAACTTACTATTTTTAGTATGTGTGTAATTCAAGGCATTCTTTTAGCATTCTTGAAGTTTTGACAGTCACACTACATCCAGAACACATCAAGCAGCTCGTCTAAAAATTTTGAGCCAAAACAAACAACTGTCTATTTTTGGCAGTTCAGCTTCCAGAGCAAATTTTAGGATTTATACACAGAATTTTTCAATGCATATCCGGAGATTCCTTCTGGGTTTTCAGAGACCTTCGCAACGGTGTAACATGCAAAATGAGATAACGACTTTCAGAGTTCAGCCTTCAAAGGCTATTTTTAGGGTTTGCATGTCAGGGTTTTCTTTGCATGTCTGATGATTCCTTGTGGGTTTTTTGAGAGCTTCGCGATGATGTGACATGCAAAGCAGGATAATCACTCCTTCAGCAACTTACTATTTTTAGCAATTCCATTTCGACAACTTTCTCCCAGCACTTCAGAATCACAAACCGATCGCAATGCAACAGAAACGAGGACAAACGGAGGTCATTTGATATGCATGCAAGATGAATTAGGGTTTCCAGCTTCGAGACCCAAAAAGAGGGGTAAAAAGTCAGAATTTTCGAAAAACGGTGTAAACCACCGCGATCAGTATCTTTCAAGCTATCCGCTAGTAAAATTTGAAGGCAAACAGAGCACTTACTATTTATAGTAAGTCACTTCAGAAACTGGCTAAAAATAGTAAATCAACGTCAGGTGCCGATGTCAACAGGCAGGTCACGTGGTGAGGAGTGCGTCATTCGAATTTCAAGTCAATCGGAGTTGTGGAAATATCAGAAGCAAGCAATTACTATAAATAGCAAACCACCTTCGGAAATATGCTATTTTTAGCAGGCTAGCTTAGAATAGCAGTGTCAACAGGCTGACAGGGTCTTGAAGATCTGGTGTTCAAAATTTCAAATCGTTCTGAGCCTCTGAGATATGAAAATCAAAGGACTTACTATTTATAGTAAGGCATGGAGAAACTGGCGAAGACAAGGAAAATGGCTGAGTCTGAGACTTCATCCTGCATCACCATGAAAATGCACCCATCTCAGCTGGAAGCCAGGAAAATCTTTAAATGTTTGAAATATCCTGCTCATGCCTCCATTTGCGCCCTCTTCAAGTGGATGATTTGAAAGATCTCTAAGTGTCAAGTTTATCCTCCTGCCTAGGCAAAATGCGCCCTCACATGCAAGATGACTTGAAGAATGAAAATATTTAAAGGGCATAAAGTTTATCCTCCTGCCCATGTGATATGCGCCCATGTTAAGAAGCTCAAGGAGAAGTCAAAGACAAGTCAAAGATGGCGTTGGATGTTTCATCCTCCTGCTACCTCTATATGCGCCCATGCAAGCTAAGAAGAAGACAAAATTTTGAAATACTTCTCACCATAGAAAATGCACCCATGTCTAGCAAATTCAAAAGGTCAAAGATGCTTTATCCTTCACCCTATGCCAAATGTGCCCAAATCAAGGCATGTGAAGACAAAAGTTAAGGCGTTGGAGTTATTCTTTCCACATGTGCTAAATGCGCCAAGCTATGAGATGGTGTGAACAATAAGATATTCTCTTCTAAGTGCTAAATGCGCCAATTGCAGGGTGAGGTAAATAAAGAGTGAATATGCTAGGCGTGGAAATGTTCATCCTCCTCAAAGTATAAAATGCACCCAAGGCAATGGAGAAATTTTTCTAAGTGAGTAGATAAACTTTCTTCACAGGAAAAACAATGGAAGTTGAATAAAATTTTCTAAGGAACAACAAAAAAAAAAAAAATTCTTCCTTAGGAAAATCACGCCTGGACTTGGAGGTATGAAATTTTCCTAAAACGTGAATAAGGTTGCTAGTAAAGGAGTTAAATAATGCCAATTGCACTGGGTCAATGAGAAATTTCAAGTCAGAGCAAAGAAATACTCACAGGGATGAGGAACTTGAATAAATTTGTTGAAAATTATTTTTCTAAGATTCAAGAAAAATTAAATGACCCCGTTCGTTGTGTACCCATGAATTCAATGCATTCTAAGGGAAATTTTCTTCTGGGTATTGAAGATCTTCGACAAGGAATTGATTTTAAAGTCTTCCACACTTCGGCAAGGCCTTTAGGATGGAGATTTTTGGTGGGCACGGGATTGATGAAATTTCTAAGGGAAAAATTTAAGAAATTCTCTAAGGCAAGGAATAAAATGTGTTGTTGACATAAAATTGCCTTGGCGGATGAATTTGAAGTTGGGAACCTAGATAATTTTTGATCAAATTCCTAATGAAAACAATTTTCTCGAGCCAGAGTGAACGCCTCGGCCTGTGGAATAAAAATGGAAGCTCAAGTCTCCAGATGTGCCCTAAAGAGGATGAATGATAATGTGAAAATATTCTAAGGCAAGAGGAATTTAAAGGCAAAAGTTGTGCTGGAGGAAAACGATGAACCCTTGGAGATCAAAACATGAAAATCCAGGTAAGTAAGTTGAGTTTATATTGAAGTGTTATGATGCTCTTCTCCTTGCTTGTTTTGCAGGAGGAATGTCAAGACCAAGTGGTGATGACTTGAAGTGATGAAGCAAGTAATCCAAGATGACATTTCAACCTCGAAGGAAGAAAAGTTGCAAAAAGTGGCTAAGTATTGAAACTTAGTATGTGCCCAACTCAAGTGACAAAGAAGAAATGTTTTCAAAGATCGGGATGGAGAGAAGAAGGTCGTCCTCAAGTACTTCTAAGTTGAAGAACAACATCAAGAAGAAAATCATTGTCGAGCAAAAGAATGAGGTTGCAGCCATGGAATTTCAAAATGAGAACGTGCATGCCATACCAGAAGTTGAAGTTGTTTGATCAAGTCTGTAGTCAAGAACAAGAACAGTGTGAACGCATTTCAAATCTGGAATCTTCTGGAAGATGGTGGCCATTAATGGCTCATTTATTACCCCACTCCTCTTGGTGGCAGTTTTTAGGGTGAACCTTGTTTAGGGCTGAGGTGGCACAATCTGGGCCATCCAGCCGATTGTAATCTGAGTCGTCCGTTGGACTTGGCCAGCTATATAAAGGGGTATCCCCCCTCATTTGTACACTAAGTAGAAGTTAGACAATAGAGATTAGAATAGAGAGACAGCTAGGTGATAGCTTAGAGATAGCTTAGTATAGATTAATAGTGTAGTTAAAGAAGAAGGAAAGTTTTCCTTTGAAAACTTTTGCAAGAGATTGTTGTGTAAAACTTTCATAATAAAAGATCTTTTCATTGATGGTGAAATTCGTCTTTGTTATGGATAGCTAGCGAGGTTTCTTCGTCCCTTCTGCTTCAAGTAGCGTAGAGTAGCGTAATTTCATTTTTATGCAAATAGATGTTAGCTGTGGAATGTGGTGTTTGATCTAAGCAAGCTTCACTTATCCATACCACTAGCGGGCTCACTGATGGTGTGTTCACCTTGTGTGGTCAACTGGAAACGTTGTGGGCCTAACTTCAATCATAGTTTGAATGATGGTATGTGTCGTTGTGATGGTATCTTCATGTCAAGTGGTGGTTTGAACACCTTTAGTCATCTCCCTTGAAGATTGCACCGACTCTGTGGAAGTTGTCCAAAGCGAGGCAAAGCGAAGTTTGGTTGAAGTTTGCTGAAGTTGAGCTCCATATCCCGCATTTAGAGTAGATTAGAGCTTTCTTAACTCTGTAATCACTTTAAATTTAGTACTTTCTAGTTAGAATAGGAAATCCGTGCTTCATTGATAAATCTGTCAAACTGTGAAAACCCCCTTCCTCTGCTGCTGAACAATTTCATAAGTCCCCTTGAAATACCAGCAAATCACATCGAGCCAACTGAGCCTATTCACATTGAAAGAACCTTGGAGTTGAACGCACGAACTCTCTCGCAATCTTAGCGTGCTGGATACTTTAATCAAGAGAGAATAAGGTAGCTGTTGGCCACTTTGATCTGCGTTGGTGCGATCACAAAAAACACATCAACAGGTGCCAAACCCGTGATAATCACTCCTTACAGGCACCCCAAGCGGCTAAAAGATGAAATTGAAAAGACAATAAAGGAGCTGCTTGCTATGGGGCACATTAGGCCTAGCAAATCCCCTTTTGCTTCATCAGTAGTTTTGGTGAAGAAAAAGGATGGTACCCTTTGGATGTGCATTAACTACAGGGTGCTGAATAAGAGGAGAATTAAGAACAGGTACCTTATTCCTCGTATTGACGAGTTGATCGATGAACTTCACAGTGCTTGTTACTTCTCGAAAATAGATTTGAGATCAGGTTATCACCAGATCAAGGTCAGAGAGTAGGACATCGAGAAGACAGCATTCAGATGTCATTGTGGACACTTTGAGTTTGTGGTTATGCCATTTGTGCTAACCAATGCCCCTGTTATGTTCCAGTCCACGATGAACAGGGTCTTCCAGTTACAGTTGAGAAGATTTGTACTAGTCTTCTTTGATGATATTTTGGTATACAGCAAAACTTGGGAGGAGCATATTGCCCATTTGGATACAGTGCTAGGTATTATGGATAGGGAGTCCTTGTATGCCAAGGAATCCAAATGTGATTTGGGCATGACTAAGTTGCTATACTTAGGCCATATTATTGGTGCAAAGGGTGTGCATATGGATCCTGACAAGGTCACAGCTATTATTGAGTGGCCTACTCCTGAGTATCTTACATAGCTTAGAGGATTTTTGGGCTTGTGTGGCTTCTACCACAGATTTGTCAGTGGATATTCATGACATGCAGTGCCACTTACAAACTTAACAAAGAAAGGGGCATTTATTTGGACTCCTGAGGCACAGGAGTGTTTTGAGAAGTTTAAGCAGATGATAACTTCTTGTCCTGTCCTTACATTACCAAATTTTTCTAGACCCTTCGAGCTTCAATGTGATGCCTCGGGTGAAGGGATTGGCGCAATCCTTATGCAAGACAAGCATCTGATAGCTATTGAGAGCAGGAAGCTAAGGGGACCAAAGAGGAGCTACAACATTTATGACAAGGAAATGTTAGCCATCATGCACGCATTGGCTAAATTTAGGAAATACCTTGAGGGAAGCAAATTTTGTGTTAAAACAGATCATAACAGCCTTAGACATTTCCTAGGGCAGCGAGATCTCAATGATCGTCAACAGAAGCAGGTAAGTAATTTGTAGTCATATGACTTTGACATTGCTTATGTCAAAGGGACCCAGAATGTTGTTGTTGATGCTTTGACTCGCCAACCACATTTGAGCTCCATGGTTGAGATTTCAGAGGATTGGAGACATCTAATTACAGTAGAGTATGCCAAAGACTCTTGGGCTTCTGGCATTGTTGAGGGTTCATTACAGGACAGTAGGTATTCAGTTGTAAATGATCTTATCATTTACAAAGGAAGAATTTTCTTGACCCCAGGATCAGAGATGAAGAGCAAAGTGTTGAGAGCTTTTCATGATGTGCCCATGGCAGGACATCCCGGTTATTTCAAAACTTACAGGCAGATACGGGAAAGTTTTACTTGGAAAGGGCTTAAGTCAAATGTTCTTCAGTATGTCAGAGAGTGCCCTGTTTGTCAACAGAATAAACAAGAGCATACCTACCCTGCAGGGTTACTTTAGCCACTTCCAATTCCCTATAGGAAGTGGGAATGCTTGTCTATGGATTTTATTACAGGCTTCCCGAAAGCCCAAGGTAGAGACTGCATTTATGTGATTGTTGATCGGCTCACGAAGTATGGCCACCTCTTTTTTATTACAACTACATATTCAGCTACATAGGTAGCAGAATTATTTTTCCATAAGATATTCAGATTGCATGGATTGCCTCGAAGCATTGTCAGCGACAGGGACAATCAATTCTTGAGTAATTTTTGGCAAGAGCTATTCAGACTTTGTGGGACCGAGCTTACTCCGAGCACCAGCTACCACTCCCAGACGGACGGCCAAACTGAGATTGTAAATAAATGGGTGGAGGGAAATCTCAAGAATTATATTGCAGGGCAACAAAAGGCTTGGGTGAAGTGGATTCATCTCTGTGAGTACTACTATAACACCACTTACCATTTATCGATTCAGGTGACACCATTTATGGCCTTGTATGGTTATGATGTGCCTAGCTTTCTTGACTTACTGTTGAGTGACAGTAAAGTGCCTAGCGCTGGGGATCTTTTACAGGAGAACTAGGATATTATGAGGGCTCTTCGTGAGAATATTTAGAAGGCACAAAATCAGCCAAAACAATATGCAGATCATAAGAGAGTTGAGCGTACTTCTAAGGTAGGGGATATGGTGTATCTGATGTTGCAGCCCTATCATCAGTCCACTCTCAGGAAGAGTGGTGCAAAGAAACTAAAGCCACAATACTATGGACCTTTCAGGATCATCAAGCGAGGTGAGGTGGCTTATAAGTTGGATTTGCCGGCAGATAGCAGGGTACACAATGTGTTCCATGTTTTGTGCCTCAAAAAGGCATTAGGCCATCGTGTTGTTCCTTCTACAACTTTACCACCCCTAGATGATGAGGGGAAATTGATCCTAGTACTTGAGTCCATCTTGGATGTTAGAGAGAGACAGTTGTGGAGATGGGTCATCAGGGAATAACTAATTAAGTGGAAGGACCTGCCGGTAGAGGATGCTACATGGGAGAGTGAGGATATTTTGCAGCATCCAGAGTTGAGATTGCTTGGGGACAAGCAATTTCAGGGAGGGTGGACTGTAATGTCCCCTTCTAGCTAAACTTCAGTATTTTAGTGGGATTAGCCTATCAGTCGACCCTCGTAGGCTAATGGGATTGGATAGAGAGTCTTTGTGGCAGAAACTTGGTCAGTTGATGGTTTTATCCTTCTCCAGAGTTCAGTGGGGTTCAGGCTTTGGCTTTTGCAGAGGTTTCAAGGCTTAGTTTCTCATACTTACTATTTATAGTAAGTCATTCAACCGGGGTTTCTATTTATAGTAGGGCTCCTGAATGTGCTATATTGGCAGTGTCGATCCTGGTATTCAGTTGGCTTCGAGAAATAAGGAGTTTCGCCTAAGTCATAATGTTTAATTATTATTTATAAATTACAAACTTTATAACATTTTAAAATGATTAAAAAGGCAAAATGGGGGTCGACCTCTTTGAAGGGAGTATATAAGCAGTCAAGAAGAAATCGAAATCATCCATTGAGCATTTGATAACTTTATTTCATGACTTCTATTGGCGTTGGAGAATAGGAACGAGGGTTTCTGCATTTTCCAGAGCTCTTCGGCATTGGAGAGCGTAGCTTCTTCAGTGTATCAGCATTCTGAGGTTGTGAGACTATCAGCTAAAGATTGCGTAACTGTTGGCTTCATCCAGGAGTCAAGTTTGAGTAGACTGGAGAAATATATCAAGGGTTCTCAAGCTTACTCATCATTGTGAAGGGCGAACATATTGAGAAGCTGCATATTGTGATTGCTGGCACTTATTCCAAGGTCGTACCATTCTGTCTTTACCAGCCGTACCTCTTGAGCAGCAAAGCGTGTTTTCTCTAGGGCAAATCGATTTGCCTTTTTGGCCTCTTCCTCCTCTATGATTGGCACATCTTTTCCAGTTGAGGCATTTTGAGTAGTTTGGAGGTGGAGAAGTTCTTATTTGCAGCAGCTCAAGCTCTATATCACACATCTTTATTGCTGCCAGGCACTCAGTTTTCAGATATAATAAACTGTCTTCTTTTCCGGGTATGCCCTCTTTGTAATGGAAAGATACTATCATCTATTGAGAATAAAGATAGCCTTTGCAGCATATTCATTAATAGTTGTTTATCTTCTGTTTAAGCATTTCCTTTCAGCACTGAAGTTTTCATTTATGTATTATTATTTCAAAAATACAAAAGAAAAGCATATATGCCGCAAAAACACAAAAAAAATTATAAAACCCAAAACATTCAAAACACACTTTCAGCAGTCAGTATTCAGCAGTACAGGCTTTCAGTCAGTTGGGAGAACTTAGGGTTCTTACAACTGCTGTCTCTAGAAGGCTTTGGCATGGAAGGAAAAGCCATACTCACAAAGAATGTAGTATTCGAAAAAAGAAAAGAAAAGGGAAACCAGGAATAGCATCCAAGAATCATGGAAAATAGCACTCAAAGGTCACAAGATCATCCAAACCAAATAGTATTCCAAAGAAAACATGAGAGAACTCTTCGCCCACCTGATATCTTATTAAGCTTTTGTGGAACCCATAGCCTCCTAAGATTGGAGGTGTAATTCATAAGGAAAAGAAGTTGTAACATGAACACTAAGTGAAACTTATGAAACAGGAATATGAATAGGAAGATTGAATATAAAAGGTAAACAGAAAAAAAAATGCAATTTGGCAAAATCACTTGTTTGCATAGGAAACAAATTCATTATATACCATAATGAACTCTTCCAAAACATGGTGAATGTGCATTCAATTGTGTCAGAAACAGCGAATTCAGCACTGTTGAAGCAGTGTCACAGGATTTGAAATGAATAAGCAACTTTTCAACTATGGGAATTGAAAAGACGTCTTCCTGGGCCTAGGAAAACACCTTAGGAAAATAATTGTTGGGAGTACATCTTGAGCATGAGGATTGAATGAGCATTGTAATGTGGAATATTAGAAGCAAGTTCTGTTGTTTTTGAGTTTTCGGAGATAGATAAAGAGAGTACAGAGCAGCCATTGTTCCATTGCATGTGTTGTATTATTTCTTCCAAATTAATTACATAGGGTAGTAGGGTATTTCCCACTATCAAAAGTTGATTTTCCTCTCATGGGTTTTCCAACATAAATTGTCAATGTTGTATGGGTCTTTCATTTCCATTTTGAAAGCGTATTTTTCTGATTTTACTCACAATATTCATGCCTCTCCAATTACCTCATTTGTTTCAGCAAGTAGAAGGTAGTTATTAATTTGTGCTTATTGAACACTTCATATTTAAAGCATTTACAGATGAGATAACCATCACATGGCAGATGTCTACAACAAACTTGGCAATCACTCTATTGAAATCGCCACTTTGAGGACTCTATATTTGGATTTGTTTCCAAAACTTCCAAGTGTAACTGGGGCAAGAAAAGTATTATCTAGAAGACATGCACTAAAATCTGAACCTCAGAAAAATAAGATTCTCGAACTTTGAAAAATCAGATTGTGACACTGCAATGTATAGTTTCATAAAAGTACTAAACATTCTAATTTAAAGAAGTAGAGAAGAAACTGGTCCTGATAGGTTTGTTCATGTTTTCACCCCAGACATTTGCTTATACTGATCAACAACAATCTTCAATGATAGGATTTTGTTACCTGCATCACATCTAACTTTGATTGATACCCTTGAAATTGTTTACAAATTGTTGCAAATCTTCCACACTTGCTTCGAAACCTTTGGGAAAACCATAAGCCAAAAATTGAATAACCATAATTAGGTTAAACCAACAGTGTTAAAAATCAAGAAATTACAATCACAGCTGCAAGCTGTATAACTACTATTATTCTTACCAGGAAAGTATTTTCTTTTGATGTTATATATATTTGGGCTTCTTATTCTCTCCATACGTAGATTTTCCATTTTGTCCCTTCTTTCAGCCTTCCATTGTTCCAGTTTCTCATGGAGTACAGAAGTTGCTCTTATAAACTCTGCATTTAAAATTGCACATCAAAGAAAGCAATGGCCATGGACTAAAAAGTCTGTCCTCAAAATATAGTATCAAAAATAGGGTTTTAGTTTGCTCTCTCATACACACACACACACACATAGATACACACACACACACACACACATACATATATATATGTATACTCTAATTGTCATATAATGGTTTCTTAGGATTCATGCTCAGTTCTACAAAAATGTTGCTGATCTGATTCAGAATGGAATTAATTGTAATTAATTTCTCGTTTATTCCTCTATGTTATATATATGAAATAATACAATTGAATTCTTGGCATGGTTATGAAGCTAGCTATTCTCTTTATTAATAATACTTTATTAACTTTGTTTACATCTTTGTATGTCTGTATCTATTTGTAATTGTAGCACGGGAGTTTTGAATAATATATAACATAGAATGGAATGTTATGTAATAAGAGAATTATATAATTCAAAACTCCTGTGCTAGAATTACAAATAGATACTGACATACAAAGGTGTAAAAAAAGTTAATAAAGCATTATTAATAAAGAGAATAACTAGCTTCAAAACCATACCGAAAATTCAATTGTATTATTTCATATATATAACATAGAGGAATAAACCAGAAATTAAGCACAATTAATTGCTGGCCACATGACAGGTTGATCCAAACCAAATCAGATCCGCAACATTACTAGTATCAAAAAAAAATACCTGTAGTAACATCATGTGTGCTATTTTCTTCTAAAGGTTGCAAAGCATCATCTAAGGCTTCTGCACATCGGGTATTTACTGCAGCCTGCCTCTCCAAGATGGAGAGCTCTCCCCGCAACTCGGCAGATTTCCTCCCTGCCTGATACAAAGTAATCAGCTACATTCATGAAATTTTTCCAAAAAACAATTAAACATGTACAAACCCTAAAAATTAAGGTATACAAAAGGATTGATGAAATATATACTCAATATCCAAACAAACAGACTGGAATTCAACGTCCAGCATCTGGACATCCTTCAATATCCACCATGAAAGTTAGAAACAAAATATTTCTTACTGAAAAGGAAATAACGTTACTCACAGCAACAAGCTTTTCACGTAAAGATTCTAGCTGACTGTCCAAATCCATATCTGATGAGTCATCTTTACGTGATGATTCCAAAGAATTGTCATTGGGATAATTCTGCAAGAGTATAAGCACAATAAGTATAGTAAGAATAATTCTTAATCTTATGAATTCGACTTTGGATATGAAAACTACAGAAAATCTATATTATTTTAAGTACATTAAATAAAGGACATGATTGGGAATAGCATCAAAACAAATGAACTATATTAAAACTTATTTTCTACCATTATTCCCAGGAAGGTCCTTTCAATTTCTGTTCTATTCAAATATAGGAAATCCAAATTTAACAAAAAAATAAAGGTAAAACCTAAGTTGCTGGTCCTGGTATGTGTTCAGGGTTTGCATATGGCAGTACAGCATTTTTTCCTTGGATACGGGTTCATATACATATATATAGATTTAAAATAATAAAATATAAAAACAATGATACTCATAATTGCCAATAAACAAAATACTTAAATCCCTCATAATTTGCAAAAAAGAAAATACTCATAAATTCATAATTCAATGATTTGTCAGATGTGAATACACAATGAAAATTACAATCAATATTCAATTATCTTCAAATTGCTCTTCACTGAGAGCATCAAAATCAACATTTGGTTCAATTTCATTTGAACAGAAATCAGCTGCAACACCACTCCCCCTAGCCATGTCATGTCCAAAAGTTGCCTCATCTGTAGATACTTTTGTAAGTTGTGTAACTGTAGTGTCCAAACCAGCACACTCAAGAGTTAGATCTCAATTCTTCATAAACCCCTTCATTGCAATCAGGTCTCTTATGTGACAAGAGATGCAAATTGGAGTGCACAAAGACCAAATCCTCAACATTTTTTGCACCCAATCAATTGTGCTTAACTGAGTGGATAAAGGAGTACGTACTCTAATTCTGCTCAGCTAAAGAACTCGTAACCTATTAAATTTGCATACAACATTTACATTTACAATTACAAAACATAAATTATAAATTTATAATATATAGTAACGAATGAAAATGAGAAAGTTTAAAAAAACAAAAAGATGCAAACTTGAGAGAGAACTTTTATTACAAGAGGCTACGAGTAAATAGAGCCTTGGCCATGTATCTACCACCATTCATGAGCATTTTTTTTGTACTTTTCTCAAAGACTGCAAATATCATGATTCTTTGAAGATATGAAATGGCTAGACTCACTAAATATAACACTAAGTATATCTACATCTGGGAATATTCTTCTTAATGCAGCCTTGTAGCCAATAACAAACTCTTCAACTTGATATGGTGTAACCCACCTTAGCAAAGAAAGTATTTATGAGCTATACTATTCTAGAGACAAAGCAAATACTAGGAGATGCAAGGGCATGGTCATCTTGTTCCAACAGTCAACAATATCTTTTGCATCCTTTAGAAAAATGACTATGTAGGGTCATGCTCCTTGGTTTTTATTATGGTCCTTATTTTTTCAACAATGGAGTCCATACCATAATAAATTTCATCCAAACATGAGCAATCTATATCAGCATACTAATCATGTTGATGATGGACTCGATGAAACTCAAAACATATTCCACACGAGCCCACAACTCATCATCTAAGATCAATTCTTTGATTATTTGGGCTCTCTTTGTACTTGATTGCCTCCATACACTCCAAAAAGTGTCGATGACCATATCTCATAACTTCACATGTCGTCTTAAGACATTTGTGTGTGATGCAAATTGAGTTTTGGCAACCTAAAATGGTGTTAAAAATTAAAAAATAAAAATAAAATATTAAAAAGTAGACGATATGTCACATATCAGAAATTAAAAAATATATGAAAAAAAAAATTGAATCACCTTCAACAACTCCAAATTGGAGGTCCTAAAGATGCCTTATGACATATGATGATTTGAATCTCCTCTACACTTCTTTGACCCAATTGATCTCTATGCCAATCTTTTGCAATATTAAGTTAAGTGACTGGACAGCACATGGTGTCCAAATAATGCCCATACATACCCCCCACTATTGAACCAACTGCCCTACAATTTTTAGCATTGTCTATTATGACTTGGACAACATTTTTGGGGACCCACTATTTTAATGATTGTGTGAGAATATTGGCAATGAAAATTGTATCCTTCACTTGCCCTCAATCCACTACCTTCAAAAACATCAACCCTTTAGGGGACACTAGAAATTTGACATTGATTAGTACTCTTATTTTGCAATCTTTGCATCCATTGAAAATGATAGACACGCCTATTTCGAACCATGTATCCTTGATTTCTCTCAATGATGCCTATATGGAAGCTTTTTCCTTGGCCAATAAAGTGGTGCACGCCTTTTCATACCAAGACTAATGTAATCAACAAGTACATTGGCAATGGCCATCACCATATTGTGATGAGCACCCCTGATTTTTATTTTGTTTTGGGCAAATGTGATCAACAACATGATCATACAAAAAGTGGGTTTTTGCTGACATTATGTGTGTTATACATTTTTTCAATACCCAGGCAATAGCTGACTCAATGTTCAGTGAACAATCATTCAAAGTAAGGCTTCAATTCATGAAATCAACATACATATTAAACACCATATGAAGTACCTCAATTCAGGAGTCAATAATGATCAGTATAAGTCTGATTTCCCAGTTTAAATCGCTGCTACAGAGTGACAGGCAAATTCTGAGTTTTAACAGGTCTGATTTTTTACTGTTATAAGCATGAACAGCAAGGGAACCTTTGACTGAACTCTTCAAATTATTC
Organism: Sequoia sempervirens; assembly: GCA_007258455.2. Taxonomy (NCBI): domain Eukaryota; kingdom Viridiplantae; phylum Streptophyta; class Pinopsida; order Cupressales; family Cupressaceae; genus Sequoia; species Sequoia sempervirens. Next base: position 46,353 of record VDFB02355583.1, on the reverse strand, counting down.
CATAAACACCTGCAGATGGTTACACACCAATATAATCACTCCCAACAATGCACAGTCCAAATCAAATAGCAGATTTAAGGGGAAGCACAGGTCTGAAAGTCAAAGCAACCACTTCTCATACATTTCCAGGTGCTGCAGCAGGTCTGAAACGAAAAGAGGGAGCTATAACAGGTCTGCTATTTCTTTTGTAGGTTAAGGCAACCTTAAATCAATGAAACCCACCTCCTGATAACTCAGATCAGTATTCCACTCTCCCAGCAGCCTGCAACAACCTCTAAAATACTTGGACAACACACTTTGCAGGTCTTTTAATTGTTTCCAGCCATGCTCAGGTCTGTTATGCACCTCCCATTCATACCCAACACTCACTTGGAGTCAATAATGAGCAATGTGGGTCTGATATACTTGATTTAATTGCTGCTACAGGTCTGATGATTAACTGTTACAAGCCAAACAAGAAGGAAAACCTCTGGTAACAACCTCCAAGATCATTAAAGACACCCCACCATTGGTCACAATCAACTTATACACTCCCAGCTTTGCCCAGCAGCCTTCAAATCACTTTTTTTCTTGCATAATAAAATGGGTATAGCCAGCTAGCCATCACCCAGAATCACAAATGGGAACGGCCAGCAGAAAAAAACTCTGCAACACCATCAAAAAACACAACAAAATTCTCTGCAATAACCTCCAATACAAACCCCAAAAACCCGCAATCAAAACACTTAAAAAAATCTTCTTTTTGAAACCCTAGAAACTGGAACTATGAAAACAATGGTGATTCCTAAGGTAGAATCACTCCAAACCAGCTAGGAATCGTCTCTTAAATCCAAAACCAGTGACCAAGACAAGGGTTTTCATCCTCAACCAGCAAAGAAGAACTCCCTGAGCTCATTCCAACAGCATCTCCTTAAGTTGTCAAATCATCCATATAAAGTGAGGGATGGATTAGGGCAACTTTCATTTCATTTACCCTCCATTTCACCTTTTTGAAAATGGCATGAAATTACCCCAAGAGGGGCATCCAACTTTTGCCTCAAAAAATTTCACTTTTCATTTTGTTTTTTAAATTATCATTTAAGTCTCAATTAGGCATTGAAATATGCTAACCAATTTTTTCGATGAATTTAAAACACATAACCAGCAATAGTTAACTGGATTAGCGTTAGCATCAAACTGAAAACTGAACTTGAAATGAAAACTACTCAACGTCAAGAATGTGCACTCAAGATCCCACTGAGGGCGAGGTGCTAACATATGACGGAGTGTTGAATTTTAAATTTTAAAAACTGATAGGCGGATAACCAGCCATGAAGAACATTAACTGATAGGCGGATAACCAGCCATGAAGAACATTTCCACACTACCACCAAACAGTGGGGGGAAAAGATTACATTTAAAAACAATTCATCCGCTGCGGCGGGCATCCACAGCACTGTGGGGATTCTCCACTATGAAAGTGGGTATATGAATGTTACAAACAGATTATCCACACTGGCGGTAAACCATCCAGGGGTAATTTAATGAGAATTTAATCAAGTAGTTGCAGCAATAATAATGGGTTAGATTAGTACTACTAATCAGAACCTTACAATTCAAAATGACTGCAAAAACATGAATTACAATGATAGAGAAATGAGATAAGGAGATAAGAATGAATTCCAACAATATTCTTTGCTTTCCAATGACTGAAATATGATTAAAACTGGAAACTTATAAATCTGATGTAAAATCCTGAGTTCTGGAAATTCATATCAGCAAACTGGAAATCAGAAAAATACTCATAACTCACTCAAAATACCTCCGTTTTGTGTGAAACAAAAACCAATGAGCTGCTGGAAGATAGGCGCCCAACATTAGATGAAGAAACAGCAACAAAAACTTGTAATTTAATTCTTACACGAATCCCAATGCAGCAAGAATGGTACGGCCTTCATGAGGGGCGATTTTGACAAGTAAAAATCAACAACTCAAAATTAAAATCTGAAACTCTCCAAAGATGGTCGCCTTGGGTGTAGGAATGGATTGGAAAAGTACCCACAAGCAAATTAAATTCACACAAAAAGCTGTATGCAAAAACCACTTTCAGCTGTGACTGCATCAGCAACTTCAAAACTGGAAATATCATTAGAAACTTCAACTGTTGAGCTCAATCTGCTAGTCTGGATGAGAAGCAGCAATGAAAACCAACTAGGTGTTGTATTTCAAACACGAAATTGGATTGAAACTAGGAGGTAAGCATCCCTCGAAGTAAAAACCAAGTTGTCATTTCGACAGCATAACATTAACATAAATTCATGGATACCAATGCTAAAGCAAAGCATTCATTTTATAGAAGAGCAGAAGACTCTTCAATTCCTCAAGGAAGTACGCCAAAAGACACATGAGTCTCTTCAAATTTCTAGAAACCTTCCAACTTCTCAAAAAGGCGTCCACTTTATCAATGCACAAATAAACTTTATTTTTTTAAAAGAATATCTTCAAGAAAAGGCGTCCACTTTTCCCAAGGCATTAAAAGACTTTTAAATATTAAATTCATCCTCCATGATGACGTCCCCCTTCATGACCACCTTTTAAGAACAACTTAAAGTTAATGAACTAGGCCAAGGGGTCAACTTGAAATTAAAACATTAATGCCTTGAAATATATTATTTCACCAAAATAATGTTTTTTAAAGCCAAAATCAAACCCAAGCAACTGCTCCAACTGAAAATGACTTAATGAAGGCTGACAACTGAACCACTGCCAAAAATAGTATTTACTAAAAATAGTAAATACCTAGAAATGCCACAAACCTCCAAGCCAGGAAACCCTAATTTCACTTCTGATCAACCTACGGATTTCTGGAAATAGGCTATCAGTCAAAGAAGAGCGTATGGCCAAAATGGGGACATTACAGGCATCCCACCTTATGAGGCATAACATTAGCCTTAAAAAAATGATAAATAACCTCCCTTTTAGGCGCCACAAAAGGAGAAACACTGACCCTCTTTTAAAAACGTCACCTTACTAGGCCAAGGGGTACACTTCATGAACCCACACCCCTCTCACTTAAGTTATAAAGCAACATTATAAAACTTAAGTGATAATAAATCAAATATTAATCTCACCACCATAAAGACTCACCACTGCCGTAAATACAAAGCACTGCACTGAGCTGCTAGAGGAATTGAGCAAAGGCTAGGCACTAAAAATAGTGAGTCAAATCTCCAAAGTAGCCCAATCGGAACCCAACTGGAACTTACTAAAAATAGAAAGTTACAAAAAATAGCAACTCAGCTCACAAAGTCTTGAAAAAACCCACAAAAGCTCACTAGAAACATCGATAAACTCCTCTAAACATGCTGACACAAACCTCAAAAGTTAGCGCCAACTACAAAACAAGGGAACCTAAAAAAAGGAACATTACACATATCTTGACAATATAGTGATCTAACAAGATTGAAAGGAAGCCCAACACAATAAATACAAGAAACAATGCTCTCATCTACAACCTCCCTTGATTCATTCTTTAAGGCCTTTTTCAATGGTCCTCTTTTACATGAGAGCAAGGGCGTATTCTCTTCTTGAGAAGGATGTGCTCTTTTGATCTATTACTAACCACATCAACATCCTCTTGTTCTTTAATATACCTCATTTTTTGTTCTATGCAATGTTTCACGAGGATGCACCCCCCAAAAAAGCCCACATTTCCAAGATGCGGATGTCTTTGAGATGTAGGGACTTGGGGGAAACGTCCCACCACTTACACATGCCTAAAACATTGTTTTGATCTAACCATTGACGACATTGGAAAACTTGAATGGGTTAAGTATGTACTTGTAGTGAAGAGGGAAAGGAACTTCTATAAGCAAGGGCAATGAGATCTACTATGCACATCCTTGCATTATAGACTCTTTGTCTATGAAAGATGAATTTGAAACAATATTTGTTTCAAATAAGTGAGTTGAGTCTAGCTTTGTTAGTTTTATGAATGGCAAGACCATGGCAATCTACATTTTTGAGAGTTTTTGGGCTAGGCTGCACCAAATTGTCCAATTTTCAAAGCTTCTAGTCAAAATATTGAGAATAGTTGATTAGGATAAATCCTAAATGTGGTATGAGGCCATGAATAGGGCCAAAGACGCTATCAAGAGTATTATGAATACATGTCACTATGAGAAATTATTGATGATGGATGGGATTAACAAATGCAACTTCTTCCATGCTATTGCATACCATCTCAATCCAACTTTCTTCTATAGCACCTCATTTCAAGACAATGTAAATGTCATAGAGGCCCTCTTCACATAAATGGATAGAATGTTTCCTAGTCCAAATGACCTATGTGCAACTAACATAGAGTTTTTCATATACAACTAAGGGAGGGGTTTTTTCTACTGTTTATGTTGACCACCTTCATACCAAGTAATTGCAAAAACAATTGACAATTCTCTATATTGTGCATACATACATTATGGTTATTTATTTTTGAATAGAATCATACATAACAAAATCTTGATAAAATTTGTGCTTTTCCAATACAATGGTAGGATTTTTTGGCGAGGAAGCCAAAAACCTTAATGGATGGTGTTGCACATTTTGAGACAGCCATGCAATTTATCCACTTGTGAGCATGCTTGGAGTGTCTTTGAACACATATATTCCAAGATAACAATTTTTTGACTCAACAACAAATGAATGATTTTAGTGTTTGTTTGACATAACCTACACCTTAAGCTGAAGAAAATTCAAGGTTATAAAAACTAGAAATTGAAATTCTAAATTCTAAGTACTCTTTAGTTTCAGTTTCTAAATGTAATTTCTAGTACTTATTCCATCTACCTCACTAACTTATGCATTCAATTTGATAATATTAGGTAGCACCAAAGAAAATCAATTGATTGACCTTGACAAGATTGATCCAAATTGCCAATGGATCACAAATGATGAGAAGCCATTTTTTATGAGGAGAAGCTTTCTATCCCGAGGGACACGGAGATTTGACAATGATGAGATTAATCAAATTAAAATAAGCATGTATCCTAAAGCTTCATCATCACAATCTGCAGCCCCCCAGTGTACCGTACTTCATAGCAGCAAGAGTCATTGGCTCCCTCCCCTTTTTTTACATTGTACATTATAGGTTGACTTTGTACAAAGTAGATTGTAATTAATTTTCATTTTTGAACTCCAAAGATGAACTATGTAGTAATGTACCATGCAGTGTGCAATGTAATCAGCAATCTGACAATTAATTTAAAAAAAAAAAACATATTCCAAAAATTCACTGGTATAAACTCTAATTTAATTTCACTCTATCTATCTATGCAATTAGTTGCCTTTAAATATAAAAAACAGCAGTTTTTTTCTTTTTTTCTGCAAATTTTGGGTTCCTAATTAATTCAAATTGAATAAACCTGTAGCTTTTGGTTTGCCAATTTATTGCCAAGAAAGATTTTTGAAACTATGCAACAGACAAGAATAGAAACAAAAAAGAGGCTGCATAAATTTCAGGGAAAACAACAAATTAATTGCACAGACAAGGGGTACCAAGGTCCTAACAGCAAAATGTTCAACAAAAGAATAAGATACCTAATTTTCCAAGTGAAGATATCATGGAAAATGGAATAAAACAAGAAAAGGCTACCATATAAACTAACACCCATACGATTATCAATTCACAAATCAAGACAATTATCAATCGTTATCCTTAGTCAAAAACTCTTCAGTTTTTTGTGGCTATTGTTTCTCTTTAAGAAAATTCTAGCAAACCTATTTATAAGCACAAGACCATCTTTTTACTGCTCTTTTCTTATTCTAGCTACTGGTGGGTTTTCTTCAGCTCGCTCAAGCCTCAAAGGTAAGCATTAATGTCCTGATGTGAAATCTGTTACCTTTTATCTCCTTTCCTTCATTCAGTATACTTGTGTTTCACAGTCAGCTTCTAGTTTTCCAAGGAGACACAACACCTGCCCTTTGGAGGCACAAGATAAGTCCCCTGCTTTTCTAGAGTAAAAATTTCCTTATAAGCCATAGTGGCAGACATTTGAATTATGCAAAAGTACAATATGTAGGGGAGACGTATGATGTGGAATGAAAGGGATCCTTTCAGCACACTAAAGGTAATAAATAAATACAAAGGGGCTTGAACTGCTGTGTTTTATGAAGTGAAACATACTACAAGAAAAACAATATGACATTACAAGAGTGTCAAAATTGTAACTATATAGAATCATTATGGAATGCATATAAAGATGCTGCCTACAAATATAAAGATATATATGAACCCCTAAAGAGAACCTTGATTACAAAACAAAATGTCTACGCTAACATGACCATGTTCCATTTACTTTCAAAAAGAGGGATATACAAATACCTACCGTTTCCGGAAATGATAGTCCTTTTGGGATGTCAAAGCAATGCATGATGCAATATCTCTCCCAAGTATCTAGTTGTTTGTCAAGCTTTAATTGAACTGTATATTGAATAGTATCTATAGCCTACAAAGCCAACATATCAAATACAACAAAATTAATAATTAACTTTGTCAATTAATTTCTAAAAAGAGAAAATGTCTAGGGGTTAATCTTTGCTTTTACTGAAGCAGAAAAAAATGACACTCAAAACATATAATGCAATGTGTTATCAAGATTCAATTGCATAATTTTTTAGTCAAACTCATTGACCCATATTTCATGAGTAGTGGTTCACAAGACCCAATCTCTCATGAGCATGAATGGTCGAGTTAGCACCCATTGCATCTAGTCAATCCTAACAAGGGTGAAGCATCCGAACTTCCCAAGAAATCACCCATCCCAATACTACTCCAACTCAAGTGTTCTTTACCATGGAGTTTCCCCCAAGACCAAGCCAACTAAGGTTCAATTCCTTGTATATGACCTAGGGAATGCATACATGAGTTGAGCATTGTCAATCTCAAAATTTGTTCCCTCACCCACCCAGTGGATTTGGACTTGCAACTATGCCACATCCAATGAGGTAGCAATCAAATGGATATGCAGGACAAGAAAGAAGATTGAGAGAATGAAAGAAATTCTATTTGCTCTACTTCATTCAGAAAATAATCGAAGTAGAGCATCAAGCAGTAAACCTTCCATGGGTGGGTGAGTTTGCAAGTGGGATATGGCTCAATTATCCATGACAAATCCAAGGCGAATAGCTTAGGAATCCTTGTAGGGCTTGATCTTTGGGGAAACTCTGATTAAGCACATTTGAGTCAAAGTAGTACTGGGATGGGTGACCTCCTAAGAAGTCCAAATGCTTCATCCCTATATGCATCACCTAGATGTAATGAGTGTTAGGTGGACCATTCATGCTTATGAGAGATGGATTCTTGTGAACCACTACTCACAAGATATGGATCAATGATTTGACTCAAAAACTACGTAGTTGAATCCTAATAACATGTCACATGATTTGACACATTCAGAAAATATCACCTTCTTGATAACTCAAAACTTAATTAATCATTTGCATATTTATATTAATAAAAAAAGCTAGAGTGAGATTGCCACATTTATGATCTATTTAAATAAATATGACATATGAAGCCAACTTATGTAACAAATATACCACAATGATGCATTTAAAAAAGGACAGGAAGACAATAGAAACTACATTACAAAATTCTCATTAAAAAGGGAAAATTCAGCAAAATCTATGAAATCCAAACATCATTCTAACTATAAAATGTTGGCCAAAATGACAAGATTCTGAAATACAATACACAAAAGTAATGGAGAGAATAAGATGTCAGTGATCTTGCAGTATAATCTTACAAGCAGTTAGATCAACATAAGCTCTTGTACAACTCTTTGAATGTTCGCTTCATACGTTACATGTTTCATACATCTTTTAGATAGTTATGGCAGTTTAACCACTAACAACCATCATTAAGCTGAAACTATTAGCTTGATTGCATGCTGACATTTGATATGGCATTAATATAATTATAATACCACAATGACAATGGTTACATTAAAGCTCATTGGTTACATTAAAGCTCATAGATGGATCACAGAGTCTGCTTACAATATACATCATTAAACTAGAAAAACAATATAAAGACCTGTCCCATTGCCAATTCACAGTCGATGTAAAGTTTCTACCACATGCCCCCTATAATTTTTAACTGTTAAAAGAGCCATGAAAAAGTGGCATTCCTGCAATAGTGAGAGGCAATGATTTATCTGGTAATATCCATCCTCCTGAGATTAATAAAGAACTCTGCATGCCTATTGTTTTAGAAGAAGATAAGATGAGAGGCTGCTTGACATTTAGAACCATTTAAAAAGCATGTTCCTCTTGCTCTCAGTGGTTGCCAGCACAAGGAATTGGACATTAAGCAGCCCATCCCTGAAACAACTAGTGGGAGAGAGAGGATGGATGGAGGTGCTCCATCTGAAAAAGGTACTTGGAGCAAGGAGGTGCAAGGTAGGTATGAGAGATCCAAGAGAAAGGCTCAAACCCTGGCCCATCCACTCCAGAATTATAAATCCAAAAGGTGGCCTTCATCTGGCCGATCATAGAGTAGTTGGAGAGTAGCGACTTCAAAAATAGGAATGAGATCAAAAAGTCACTTGAAAAAGGTTCCTGTCAGCATGGCATTATGTTCTGTTGAAGCATCTTCATTATGGCATGGAGAAAAATGATAAGCAGCAGAGAGCAACCATAGATGAGCTCAAAAAACATGTTGGTTACCTCTACAAGAAGCCAAGTGTTGATGCTGATACATTGTTGTTCATCTGTTCATTAAGACATTTGTTTGAATCTATAGTATGGTTGAGAAAGAAGATAGCATCAAGACCCCTCAGAGCTGACATTTTGGGAAAATTTTATGATATCAAATATTAATGTACCTTAGCGTTTGGCACTTTTTCAAAGTTGGACTTCTGTTTTTTTTAATCGATAAAGTGGCATAAAGTTGGAAAAATAAAAGTAAATTACAGTTACTTATCCCAAAAACATGAAGTCATCAAGTTAACAAATGTAGTACAACTATAAAAAGTTTGTAAAGGGGGAAAGTTGCTATAAAAAAGGCCTCTATGGCACATTAGAAGATTTATCAAGAAAAATAAGCTCTTGTGCACAGGTTGTGACTGCCTGTTGGCCAAGGCAGCAAACTTACTGTCCTTGGCCCTAAACTCAACCCAAGGCAGCACCCATGCCTTCTCAAGAAGGTCAATGATTTGAGTTATTTTTAGCAATGTTATGGTTTATCCTATTTTGTGGTTTTTCAAAAAGCATAAAAAAAGAAAAGATGGAAATTCAGTTCAATTTTCAGCAGCAAACTTCTAACTTTGGTAATTAGAAGTCAGTTGCATAATAAGTTCCAGATAACTTAGATTTGTACTTTTTTCAAAATTGAAGTTTGGCCTAGGTTTATAGCCAGATCGTATTTTAGTTTACAGCAGTTTTAGATTTCTGATTTTATTTGGCAGACAACTCTCTTCCAAATTCACATTTCCTCTTCAATTTCAGATCTCTCCTTATCAGTTAATCTCTGGTTATAAGTCTTGTATTCTATGAGCTTAGCATCAGATTTTCAATCTTGGGAAATATAAAATAAGTAGTTTAACAATTTATCTCTCAATCTTGATTGCTCTGCATTCCTTGTTGTTTATCTTTGTCTGGGTGTGTATTTCATCAGAGAAATGTCTGGTATTTGCAGTCATTTCTATTGGCATGTGATGCTCATTTTTTAATCAAAATTATGAACAGCGTGTTGGCGTTACAATTCCCACCTCTGGAGTGCGTATTGGCAACGGACAGCTATGCACAGTTGAACTGCTCTTCAAATTAGGAGGGGAAGCTCCCTCTTTTGCTGATATGCTTAAAAAGTAAAATAATCTAATTCCTATCTTTTTGACTCAGCTAGAAGAGGCACAAGGTTAAGAAAACCAATACATTGCAGCTAAGGAATTTCTCTGGTTTCCGCAGATCTTTAACTACAACTAAGCTAATGCTAAAACTATCCCATCTCCTCTAGATAAACAAAGCAAGAGGAATTAGGAGCAGGGAATTGGTATACGATAATCTTTAAGTCAAGATTTCCAAGGAGGCGGGACACCTATCCAAGGCATAGGCTGAAAGAAAGGTTATTGGAAACAACATCAAACGGTAAGTTAGTTCCCAGGATTCCTAAGGAGGCGGGACACCTATCCAAAGTGTAAGCGGAAAGTAACTTACTGGAAACAACACTTAAACGACAATCTCTATCCCTAAATTCCCAAGGAGGAGGGACTCCTATCCGAGGTGTAGATATGGAAGAAAGATTATTAATAACAACATCACACGATAAACTTTATTCCTAAATTCCCAAGGAGGAGGGACTCCTATCTGAGGTGTAGATATGAAACAAGCTTATTAATCGCAACAAGAATAAAACTGGGACAACAAATTGCATAACGAGACATGCACACAATGAACGATCAAACCAGCATTATATTTAAATATTTAACTAAGTGAACAAATACAGAATAACAATATTGCACGGCAAGGCGGCTTAGCAATTTATTATTGCAGCAAAAGTTAAATACAAATGAGCAAAGATGCTCTTATTTATAGAACTTCAAGGAGTAGGGAACCCTAAAATCTCCTTGAGTTTACACTCAGTCTTGCAAGCATGCAAGAGTTTATTCTCTAAGTCTAACTATAAGAAACTAATCAGTTAATTGGAAAACTATCATCAGTTAACTGAATTAAACTAAACTAAATGGACGTTTGCAACATGCAAGTCCTTATTGATATGAGAGTCCACTGATAACTAACATCAATTAATTGAATCCTAACTGAAAGCTCCACATAGGTGACTCCAAAATAGGCGTGCACAAAGGTGAGACAGCGAGTTGACTTGGAAAGAGGCATCAAGTTAACTGTTGTGTCTAATGTCTATTTTGAAGAGGTGGGATGTCCTGATCTGTAGTTCATCGGCCGTGATTTTGAGCAATTAACCCCTCCACAAGGTTGTTGATTGCATCACCATCTTGAGATCATCACATGTCTTAACTGTCAATTCACTACTTGTCAGCAACTTGAGCAATCCTAGAAATATCTGCACACTTCAACTGATAGTTTACTAACTAGTAACTCTGGTGACTCCATAACTGGAGTGATGGCCTCTATTTCTTCTGCAGCTTTACACTTCTGACGCTCTTGACGCTTTTCACGTTTTTTCTCAATGGAAGAGTGTTGCATGATGAAACCACAAAGTTTGACTACAAATACTCTAGCTGTGGGAAATGCTCTTGAACTCGCCGCGCACTTAGAATTCCAACAGTATTCAACCCTCTAAACTGACCTTGGAAGGCTATCAGCTATACGAGGTATGAAACCATGTGAACTTTGAGTGACTACGCTTGCCAAATTGTCTGAATCAACCCTCTGGATGCGCTTGATGCCAATCTGTGTCAATCATTCTGATGAAATCATGAATTAAGACCGATTTGGTCTTGAATTCAATCTGAGTGAACTGCATTATGAAAAACTAGCCTATTGACTGTAAACACGGCAATGTTCTAACAACTTTTCCAGTGAGGCTAAAAATGGCTTCTGGTGAGGCTAAAAATAACTTGTCGAGGGACAATTTTTACGAAAAATTCAGAGATGTGGGTTATGTAGAGAAAGTATTTCTAAGCAAACCCACAACGTCAAAAATTTGAAAAAATGTCTTTTGCCTTGGCATGCGAGGACTTTTTGAAACATAAGTAACAGGGGCAGCGGGGGCTGCGAGTGCAATTTTTCTTGAAAAAATCTAGCATATGGGTGTTGTTGCCGCCTAAGAGCTAATCAAACCCGGTTTCTCCGTTTTCTCAAAAAATTGACTTTTTCACGACCATGCAAAGGAATCTTCGAAAAAAAGCACAATACTTCAAAAAGAGAAACAACGGGGCAATTTTCACAAAAAACTCTGGCACATGGGTTTTGTAGGCGCCAATGAGCCAAACGGACCCAAATCCGTTGTTTTTGGAAAAATTGAGTTTTTGACCCACATGCAAAAGAATCTTCAAAAAAAAGCACAATACTTCAAATGAGAAGTAACGGGGCAATTTTCTCAAAAAAATCTAGAACATGGGTTTTGCAGGCGCCAATGAGTTGAACGGACCAAGATCCTTCATTTTTGGAAAAATTGAGTTTTTGACCCACATGCAAAAGAATCTTCGAAAAAAAGCACAGTACTTCAAAATGAGAAGCAACAAGGCAATTTTCTCAAACAATTCATAAACATGGGTTTTGTTGCCAACGCTAAACTATGTGAGCCCAGATGACCTAATTTTGAAAAAGATGTCGTTTACTTTGACATGCGAGAGAAAACCTATGACAAGGATAGAAGAATGTTAGAGATAGAAAATAGAAGTTATATTCTGCCTCTAAAAATTGACGCCTATGCCTTGAATTCTGTTTGATGAAGTCTGAAAAATAAATCCTCTGAGCAATCTGGACCTGGCACTACAAAGAACACTGAAAAATATCACCCGTAGAATCTTCAGATCTTTGCTTGCACGAGAATATATGTGTTTGCTTCCACCTGTGATGAGAATAATGGACGCCCAAATGCCTTAAGGCATCACATATGCATGCAAACCCCTAAAATAGGATGCCAAAATCCTATTGGACCCCCATTTCATTTAATTGAATGAAAAATAAGCCCTAAATTGGGCGCCACCCAGATGCACTTCAATTATTTACCACATGCAAGTAAAATTTAAGTCCTATTGAAGTCGACTCAAAAGTTAAACTAGAGATTTAATATTATTTTAAGTTGAGTTAACAAACTCCTCCATCATAGGGCGTCACTTTGCACTTGAGTTCAAAAGTCAAAGTTTGTCTTGGGTGCCAACTCTCCAAACTTAGAAACTTTTTGAGAATTTTCATTTGCAAACGTCATCGGAGCCTATGTTCGATCACTGATTCTGATTGACTAATGCCTCTAGAAGACTAGCTGACAATTTCATTGAAGAGCAGGATCAAAACTAAAAGGTGCTCCTTGAGGTTGCAAACCCTAATTCTAACTTCTGAGGCTTCAAAATTCTGGGTGCCCCTGGCCTCCAAGGGCACTTTTTCAGTTTAGACTTAGCCAAATTTCATGCATTTTCATCATTTTGAAGGTGATTTTGACCTCACTTCATCTCGCGTCCTCCGACACTTGGCAAAACTTCAAAGTTGGTTGGCAGACTCACTGCAGAGCTGGCTCAATTCTAAACATGATCTCTTGAAAAACACTTTCCCTGAAAACATCATTTGGCAGGTGAAAAACATTGGCGCCCATGGCCTCCAGGGGCGCTTTTTCTCCCAAACTTAACCATTTTCAAACTGGTTGATAATCCATTCAATCTCTAGCTGCAGGCCACCAACTTGTCTTCTGGCCCGGCTGAGGTATGCTACGGAAAGCTAGAAACATCATGGACAGGATGAGCATTTGAGCTAACTCAGAAACTGTGTTTGAGGGTCCAAAACCTTGGGCGACTCTAGCCTCCAGGGGCGCTTATGCTCTTTTCTGACATTTTAGACCATGATAAAAACCTTATGTTTGACTCCTGATTCCGGCCGTTCAGTAACTCAAATTAACCCACTGACGGATTTGTTGCGAAGCCAAATCAAGTCTGAGACAAACATCCTGGGTATCATTTGGTCAAAAAGTTTCATCTGGTACCTCAAAAAGTTGGGCGCCCCTGGCCTCCAAGGGCACTTTTCTACTCGTGTTAGTCAAAATTTCATCAATTTCATCTCCCTCGTTCCTTGTTCAATCTCCAATTTCAGGTGCTAGACAGATCTTTTGGACTGGCTAGTAGGCTCATCGCAAAGCTAACAATATTCCGGAGAAGTCTTAATGGAGGTGACAAACCTCAAAAAGATAATCTGGGCCTCTGAAATCTAGGGCGCCCTTGGCCTCTAGGGGCTCTTTTATTTCCAAAGTTAAAAAAATTTCAATGATTTTCACCTCGACGAAAATCCCCTCCGTGACAAAGCATCATTTTGAACATATATTGCCATAGAATCTTCGTTGGAGTGTTTTAGGCTTAGATTTCAACACCTAGTATCTGGCTATCTGCCATTGACAACCTCAGAGGTCCTAACTTTTCTCCTAAAAAAGTGAAAACAACCCACCAGACTTAAATTGACTTTTTCCTAATTCTAACTTCACCACTGTGATCGTGAAGTGAAATAAGCCAATCAAAATAATTTTCAGCCAATTCTGACAAGATTCAAGTTTTAGGGTTTTTTGCCTAAAATAGGGGTCCAAAAACCCTAATTTTCAAAAAAAAATCAAATTTTACCAGTATCTTCCAAACATCAAACTGACTAAAAGCCCATACTTGATTTGCCCAAAAACTGACTTCTAATGACAATTTTACAAGGTTTAGACCATTTTAATCAAAATGCCTTAATGAAGCAAAAAAATTGGTTTGGGTACAACACAGCGGTATAAATAATTTATACTTAGACCTTATGTTTCTTATTGGACTATGAAAACAAATTTATTGCATCTCTTATGCTTTGGTACAGAAATGTTGGTCTTTTCATTCTGTGATGCTCATTGTACACAATCAGTATGACACAAGAGCCTTCTATAAAAACAGCCTCAAAGATTAAATAGAATAAATATTATTGTCTTAAATGTTATGATCATATAAAGCCTGGACTTGTTTCCTTTTCTCCATGAAGAACAGTATCTGAAAACTGACTGTATTACAAATTTATTTTTTCAGGTTCCGCCCTCTTTATTGAAAGCATATTGCTTATCATAGACAAAACAATGTTGTTGGCTAATAAGTCCAAATCTAATATTCTAGAAAACCAAAAGCTTGTTACCAAAGATATGACTAATTGCTGGAAGCTAATGACATTAACATAGCTGAACCATTCATCTTGCAAACCCGAAATGCTAGTTCATTAATACAACCTCCGTCACTGCTTCTGCAGGAACACTGGCCAAACATGAACTAGTTTTGACTGGGTTCTGATCATAGTCCAGGTCCAGCTTGGTTCTTCCAGGGTCCTCCTCTGGACCTCTGGATTCTGCCAGTGACTCTGTGTAGTAATCTAATGCTCCTAATCCTTAATTGAAACTAAAGAAAGCTACTAGTTAAATTTTTTAAATAAATTATTTTGCTTTTTTCATTAAAAAAAATTGTGTTCCAGGCAGGTTCGCCCAGGGTCCTATTCCAGTGTCTGGATTCTACCAGGGTATATTTAAAAAAACATACTGAGGCAGATTCCAAAGGCTGAAGCAAGACCCTAGGTGAACCTGCCTGGAACCCAAAAACGAGAATTTTTTATAAAAAATGCAAAAAATTAAAATTAAAAACATAAAAAACAGCTTTCCTTAGTTTCAATTGAGGATGATGGGCATTAGGCTGCTACACAGAATCACTGGCATGTTACAGCCAGTGAGAGTGGCACCAGTGCAGCTTGTGATTCCAAAGAACCAACTGATGACATTGATGATTGTTGCCTCCATTTCACCTACAGTTAAATCAAGCAAGCTAATCAAATGTTAGATCTTCAGAGGCCAGTGGGACATTTACACGAAGGGAAGGATTCTGCATTTGTTGCTAGGTCACGGGGAACTCGGTCGGAGAAGATACCCTGGGAAGTTTCAACATGAAAATCATCTAAGGAGAAAGTCGGCAGGGCTCTCCTATTGTCTGGCCGAATGACTATTTGATTCTTTCCATCCTGAGCAGGTCGCTGAGACCTAGTCTCTGTCATGCCGAACGAGCCTGCAGAGCCTATCACTATAACGAAGAGGGTTCGGCATGACCTCTTACCACGTGGATTTCCTTGGCCGATAGGTCATTCAATCGTTATTCACCAAGACTCTCGGCGACCACACGCTTCAGGGAGACCTACAGCGCTCGGTGAGAGGTCACAGCGAAGGTTTAATGTCTCGCCGACAGGTGAAGAGTCTCGGGGCAAGAGATGTTTTCGGCAAAGGTGAGGGGCTTCGCCGGGAGGTCTGGCCGAAAGGCCAGGGTCTCGCCGAAGGAAGGACGGGCCTTGCCAAGAAAAGATTAGTTTCGTAGAACTCTTGCCGAAAACACGGAGGTGTCTTCGACGTAGCAAAAGGAGTTCGAGAAGACCTCTTCCCGATCGGCGGGGGTCTCAACGAAGGAAGGAGGAGCTTGGATAGGATGAGGATGGGGTCGGCAGGATGTCTTGCCGACCGAGCAAGTTTTTTCCGAACTCAAGGCGGACTTTCGACAGATGAGGGAGATTTCACTACGGAGTCTCGGCGAATGCAGGATGTCCTACCGATTGAGGTGGCCATCAATGTAACATTGGGAGTTCGACCTGACTCTTTCCGACCCAATAGGTCTCCCCCACCCACTAAGCACAGGAGAACAGGCCCTCACCGAGACAAAGGTTTTTCGGCAAGACTCTTGCCGAAACAAAAGGTACCCGCAATGAATATCACCAAACATAGAGGTCTTCGGCATAACATAATGAGCTCGAGGCAACCTCTTCCCGACTGGAATGAGTCTCACCGAAAGAAGAGAAGTCGGTTGAGTGTTCATACTTCAGCGTGAGTCTCACCGAGCAGTGAAGCCTTCAGAACGAAGTGGAATTCGCCAAGGAGAGGGGGAGTTCTATGAAGTGTCTCAGCGATACCAAGGAGTTTTGCTAAAGTGAAACGAAATATGTGTTCGCCAAAGCTAAAGTGCTTTCGGCACAGCCTCTTCTCGAAATAGAGATGTCTGGCCGATAGAAAAAATGGAGCCCGGCGGGATTACTTCTAAGGACGTCGGCGTAGGTCTCCCCAACATGAATTTCATCGATATAGCGACTGACTGTCGGAGTAGTGTCTTACCGATATCATGTGGTCTCAGCGACAGAGAGGGATCTCCGCGTGACTCGTCAACTCACTGATCTCTTGGCGATAAACGATGTCTCGCCGATGGCTCCGATAGCATCGGTATGATCTTTAGGTCTTGCTGGGAGCTCTCAGCGACGACTCCATGACTTGTCAATGCTTGCGAGAAGTTTTAACCGCATCGGGGAGACACGATTAGTGTCTCACCGATATGCGGTTCAAAAGGGAAAGTTTTGACAGCCTGAGGAAGCTATGTGGATTTTACTCAGCCAATCAGGGAAATCGGAAGGTAAACCGCGGCAATCTGAAGAGCGTCGACAGGATGAAGGGCGACGTGTATCTATTGCAGGCTCAGAGCATTCAAGGTGCAGCCGAAGTAGCTCAATTGGACACGATGGATCAAATAAATGTAGTAGCTGAAGAATATCTGAAGGGGGCTTCTACGAGCGTAACTCTTCACCGACGCATGCAGCAGAGACACGCGGGCTCCAGCATTAACTCGGCAAAAGATCTAAAGGAAAATCCTATCCCGAATCAGGATATTTTTTGTAAGCCCTAAGGGGCCGACATATAGTCTGTATATAAGGCATTTTTGCCTTTTTTGTAAATAGTTGGAAATATAAACAGAGAAGAGTTAGTGATTTTCTTTTCAATCCCTTCTCAATCATTGTATGTTTTTCTGTAACTCAACTGGAATCCTGAATACAACACAGAATTTACCCTGGAAGCTTGTGTTCATGTTTATATTGATCCTCATTTCTATATCTTTCTTTTGAACATGCAAGTCTTTAACTGTGTTTTATAATTCTGTATTCA
This sequence comes from Sequoia sempervirens, assembly GCA_007258455.2. Classification (NCBI taxonomy): domain Eukaryota; kingdom Viridiplantae; phylum Streptophyta; class Pinopsida; order Cupressales; family Cupressaceae; genus Sequoia; species Sequoia sempervirens. The sequence goes on along the minus strand of VDFB02355583.1, from coordinate 28,721 downwards.
TATCTTAGAGTTGTGAAATAAATCTTTCCTTCCTGAGATGTGTATGTAGATCAAACCTGTTAGGACCAAGGCGTTAAATCTGAAAGAGGTTTTTCTAAGAGTAGCAATTAGGCTTTCACGTGTATGTTCTTCCTCTGTTCATTTCGTGATTTCTTATCAGTTTGGTGTATCACCCATTAATTAGTTTCAATCCTTAAGTTATTTTATCCCTTTTCTTTCCCCTTTTCCCCCTAAAATCTTTAGGCTTGAAGAGAAAAAAATAGATTTTTTATTCAACAAGAACCGGCCTAGAATCCGGAGGTCTCATTTTCAGTATTGCATATCCCACATGTAGAATTTGAGTCCCATGTTATGCCAGATTACTGAGCTTAAAAGTTTCAGTAGGGTGCAAATTTGGTGCATAACAGTTTTGGCACGCCCGGTGGGACAGAAGAAGTCATAATTTTTTATCAATTCTTGCTATTTTGATATGCTATAGCAGGTTTACAGCTTTAAAGAAGCTCAGTTTCAGTATATTTGGCAACTCCGTTGTGAAGGAAAGTGACCAATGCAAAAGTTTATATGAGAAAGGTGGAAACCAGAAGTTCAAAGTCTTTTGAATATTTGCAACTGTCATCACCCAAGAGGAAAGGAAGAACTCTTGATCGAACTCCTCATGCAAAAAGAGTGCAAACAACTCCTCCAAAAGTATATCTCAGAAGAGGAAGATCATTGCGTAGTGAACGTCCTGTGAGACACTCAGCATCACCAACTTTCAGAGAAGAGCCACCTATTGCTGTTTCTGGGAATTTCAACTTCCCAAAAGGTAGGAGCAATTTTGGTACAGCAAGTGTAAGCTTTTCTACTACAATTACAAGTACTTTTTCATCATTTTCGAGTACTATACCAGCAAGTGCAAGCTCAATTTCAGCAAGTATATCAACATAGACTCATAGTATGGCTGCACCAAGAGCCTTTGCTTTTGTTCCATTTGATTAGGGTAGTCCCCTTAATTTAGTGCAGCATAATGATATTCCTTTGGCAGCATTAAAGGGATTGCCAAAATTCACTGGAGAAGGGAAAATAACGCCGTTTGAACATATAAGAGATGTGGCAGCGTTGTGCAATGTGCATCATGTAACGCAAGAGAACGTAGCAGTAAGGTTATTAGCTGCATCTTTCAAGAAGAAGGCGCTGGAATGGTTCAGAAGCTTGCCAGTGGCCTCTATTGCAACATGGGATGAGCTTGGTGACAAATTTACCACATTTTTTGAAGACAAGTCTGATCACTTATCTTTGGTAGAGCAATTGACAACTATTAAAAGAGCCCCTCAAGAGCAAATGACGGATTTCAACATCCGTTTCCAGAAGACTTGGAATAGGATACCTGCTACAGTAAGGCCTTCTGCTGATTACGCATTTTTGTATTACTTCAAGAGTCTCAATAGTGATATATCAGTGATGATACAATCCATGGGAGGTCAATCATTACCTCAAGCTTATAGTATAGCTATAAGAGCAGAAAATAGTCTTATTCAGGCAGGAAAAATAGCTCCTAGGCCCCCTATGCCATATTTTCCAAATATTCACCCAAATATACCATTGCATATACCTCCTCTTGCTGCAATACCGACTGTTCCAACTATAGAGACTGTTGGACCTTCAACTGAGCTGCAAGAGATTAAAAGCAACCAGCAAAAGATTGAAATGGTTTTGCAGACTTTGGGAAATGAGCTAACCAGCATGAAAAAGCAGCAGTACCAAGGTCCAAGGCCATCATTTCAATAGTATAACCAGTAGCAATAAGGAGCAAATCAGCCTTATCAAAATTAAGGGTTTAATCAACAGTATCAGCAAAATAGACAACTATACCAAGGAAATTATCAAGGACAGCGACAAAATGTTAACCAGAGGCCATTTCAGACACATAATACAACGCCTATGAATGCAGCAAATCCGATAAAAGATATTGTTCCAGCTCAGAATAATCTTGCAGCAGATTATGAATGGCGTTTTCCATGTAATCAAGCGCATAATCAAGCAACATGTTCCAATGGTATTATCAATCAAGCACTGATGGTTCAAAATGCCACAAGTTCACAACTGGATGCATCTACTGAAGTACCTGAGCAGCAACGAGATGTGCATCCCAAAGAGACTGGATTCCTAAACTGGCAAAGTGAAGAGTTCTATGGCGTGAATGGTGATCCAGCAATTGCAATGATCACCCGAGCAAAGAAGTGGGCTCTAGAAGCAAATCAAATAGCTAGTAAAGACAAAGAACCTGCAACTGCAGGACCATCATTCACAAAAAAATTCGATATCCCACAGAAGTCTTCAAATCAACCAACCAGCAATCAGCCTCACAAAGAAACAGATCCGGCTGTTGCTAGGATACACCAGAAAGTGCATTCAGCTATGCCCTACAGCATTGTGGACAGCATGAAAAGAATGAACGTATCAATGACTATGTGGGATTCTTTATCCATTCCCGGACAAGCTGAGATGTTAAAGAAAGCATTGAGTGGTGAAGATACGCAAGAACATGCAGCCGGTGATCATGAGAAGGTAGTCATGACAAATGTTGATCAAGTAACAATGATGGACAGCAAACCAAATGTCATAATTCAAGGTAAGGATGTGAGACCTGCTCCATTCTATGTTTCCTTAGTCATTGGAAATAACTTGGTACATAATTGTATGGTTGATAGCGGGGCAACTTGTTCTGTAATGCCAAAAAGGGTAGCTGATCAGTTAGGATTAAAATATGAGCCTATAGAAAAGGGAGTAGTCCAGTTAGATGGTACATCTGTCAATTCAATAGGCCTCATAAAAAATGCTAGTTTGACCTTACATGCCTGCCCTACTTTCTCCATTCCACATGACATATATGTAATGGATTTACCTCCCTATTTTGGCCTTTGCTTATCAAGAGAATTTACAGCCAAGATAGGAGGTTATCTCTCATCCGATTGGTCTCACATGATTTTCCGTACAAGGTATGGAACAAAAGTAAACATAAAGTCAGAATCACTTGCAAAGGATATCATTGAACCTTATACACCCAGTACGATGAATGCAAATTGTGTCATTTTTGACCAAGATGAGCATGCTGCTCCTGTTTCACATACATCCACTGCTGGGATTCCTGATATTCTTTTAGATGAATGGGCTGAAAGTAGTACTCATCACACTGGAAGTGATTTAGTATTAGACGTTGGTATGGGTAACTATATGTTTCAGGAGGCTGGTTCGGTTACGCCAAATTTGGTTAAAAGGGAGGATGCTGATTCTGAACAGCACCATGAGGTCTGGAATATGTTTTTTGACGGATCTAGAAGCAAGCATGGTGCTGGTGGAGGTGCGATGTTAGTGTCGCCTGAGGGAGTTGAGTACTATGCAGCCTTTAGATTTAGTTTTTCTTGCACCAACAATACAGTCGAGTATGAAGGCTTAATTAATGGGCTAGAATGGGCGAGAAAGAGAGGTGTTAAGGCTCTAAAAGTTCATGGTGATAGTGAGCTCGTGGTGAATCAGGTGAGGGGGCTAGTTTCTGTTAAGAATGATACTCTGAAGGCATATAAACATAGAATATGGGATGTTATTGAAGATTTTTCTGCTTTCAATATTGTTGCAATTCCTAGAAAGCTGAATCAGCATGCTGATAGATTGGCTGCCATAGGGGCACAGTTTGATATTCCTAACAATATTAAAAGGGGGTGTGATCAGCAGCATATTAAAATTATTGTTAGGCCATCAATTCCTGACAATAATATAAATTGGCAAGTATTTGAGAGTGATGAACAGATTTTGCAGTTTCTACTAGAAGAGGACGTTTTTGCAGCATCAAATCAAGATAGGCTAAAAGGGAACTATGAAGATCAGGTGGTGCAGCTCAAGTCTAACAAGTTGCCCAAGGGACTTGTTACATTGGAATCTATCTTCAATACAGATGATCAAGCCAAGAAGAATAAAACCAGCCTGCTGATTCAGCAAGAACACTATGCAGATTTGGAGATTGAACCAGGTAAGGCTTTGAAGTTTGGAAAAGTAGTTACAAATTCTGAAAAACAGCCTTATATTGAATTATTTCAAGAATTTGGTGATATATTTGCCTGGAAATATGAAGATCTAAAAGGTTTTAACCCAGCACTTGCACATCATACTATAGAGTTAGAACCTAACTCCAAACCCATCAGACAAAAACAGAGACCAATTAACCCCAAACTAGAGCCTCTTATGTACAAAGAAGTTATGAAGCTGATAGAGAGTAGTATTATATATCCTATTAAACACACTAGTTGGGTGTCTAACCTTGTCCCGGTTAGTAAAAGGAATGGGGAGTTGAGATTGTGTGTAGATTTCAGAGATCTAAATAGGGCGTCCTTGAAGGACCGTCACCCATTGCCCTCCATGGAGCAGATCTTGCAGTATGTTTCTGGTTCAGAGAGGTATTCGTTGTTGGATGGTTATTAAGGATATAACCAAATTCTTGTCAAAGAGGAAGACCAGTTCAAAACAGCTTTCACAACTAAGTGGGGAACCATGGCTTACCGAAAGATGCCTTTCGGTCTTTCTAACGCAGGTGCAACCTTCCAAAAGGCAATGGAAATGGCTTTCAGCAACCTTATGTATCAGTTTGTCCTAGTGTATTTGGATGACATCACCGTTTATTCAAAGAATGCAGTAGATCACCTAAGTCATCTAAGACAAATTTTTGAACGCTACAGGGAGTTTGGAGTATCTCTCAATCCTAAAGAGTGTGTGTTTGTTGTGCATGAAGGCAAACTATTGGGGTATATCGTTTCTAAGCAAGGTGTCACAGTGGATCCTGAGAGAGTAGCAGCTATTTTAGAGCTACCGTTACCATATCACAAAAAGGGGCTACAGTCTTTCATTGGAAGAATTAATTTTGTGAGGCGTTTTCTACCTAACATTGCAGATTTATTGAAACCTTTGACAGCCATGTTAAAGAAAAACACTATTTTTAGCTGGACTAAGGAAGCAAAGAATAGCTTTCAAGCTATCAAGGAGGCTTTAGCAGCAACTCCCGCTTTAATGAACCCTGATTTCAGCAAAGACTTTATCTTGTATGCCTATGGGGGTAGTGAAATGATATCTGCTATGCTGGTCCAGCAAAGTTCAGAAGGATTGGAACAGCCAATCGCTTTTTTCAGCAAAGGATTGGCAGAGTATGAACAGAGGTATAGTTTTGTTGAAAAGCACGTCCTTGCTGTTGTCAAAAGTTTTAAAAAATTCAGACATTTGCTATCACACAATAAAATTCATTTAAAAGTAGCTCATCCGAGTGTCAAAGAATATCCGCTCAGCAAGGATTTGAATGAGAAAAGGGCAGGTTGGATAACCAAAGTCATGGAATATGACGTAAGCATTGAAGTTACTAAGCTAGTGAGGGGTAAAGGGCTTTGCGAACAGTTGAGTTGTGAAGGAATTTTAGATGCAAAACAATCTAAAACAGCTTTAGTACTTCGTTTGGCTAATAATGATGACGGAACAACAAGCTAGTTAAAGGGTATGGTCCATTTCCTCAAAACAAGTCAATGCCCACTCGATTTGGATAAGGCAAAACGTAGGTACTATAGGCTACAGTCTATCCCATATGTGTTGATCAATGATATTTTATATCGCAAAGATCATAGTGGGGTACTTCTCAGGTGTGTTGATTCAGATCAGATTGGAGAGATATTACATGAATTTCATGATGGGCATTTAGAAGGCCACTTCTCTCCAAGGACTACTGCATTCAAAATTATGCAGGCTGGCTACTATTGGCCCAATGTTTTCAAAGATAGCCATGCATATGTTAGAAAGTGCGTAAAGTGTGCTCTGTTTGCTGGAAAAGAAAGGCTTGCGACTTTACCTCTGTAGCCTATTAAGACTAAACAGCCATTCGTAAGGTGGGGAGTTGATTTTATAGGTCCTATTAATCCTCCATCTAGTGCTGGACACAAGTGGATAATCACGGCAACTGATTATTTCACTGGCTGGTCAGAAGTAGCAGCGTTAAAGGATGCCAATGAGACTGCTGTTCTGAATTTTTATGATGATAGTATTCACAGATTTGGAATCCCTGATTCTATTATCTCTGATAATGCACTTGCTTTCATTGTGTTGGCGTAACAACTAACACCTCTGGAGTAAGAGTTGGTACGGACAGCTATGCACACTGCGTAATGAGTGCTCTTCAAATTAGGAGGGGAAGCTCCCTCGTAGTGTTGGAATGCGTGGAAAAGAAAAGTAATCTAAGTCCTATCTTTTTGTTCTCAGCTGGAAGAGGCACAAGGTTAAGAAAACCAAGAACGTTGCAGCTAAGGATTTTCTGGCTTCGCATATCATTAACTACAACTAAGCTAACTACTTTAAATCTATCCAGTTTCCTCAAGAAAACAGAGCATGAGGAAATGGAGCAGGAATGATTATCAGACGGTAAACGAGTATAGATTCTCAACTTGAAGGCAAGGTGGCGCATCTATCAGCTCAATCTAGACAAGTTTATTGGTAACAACATCACACGATAAACTGAATACGGATTCTCTGCTTGAAGGCAAGGTGGCGCATCTATCATCTCAATCCGAATTAATTTATTGTTCACGATAACCAAGTGCAGATTCTCTACTTGAAGGCAAGGTGGCGCAACTATCATCTCAATCTGAACAAGTTTATTAGGCACGAAATAGATTTATCTAAACTATGGGAAGAATTTACAATGACAATCGCATGAAACCCTATGTGGCATAACAATTGATCATAATAGTAAAGACTCACAAAACAGATTTATCATTACACGCATGAAACCCTATGTGGCATAACAATTGATCATAATGGTAAAGATGCACAAAACAGAAAGAATTCACCATTATAATTGCATGAAACCCTATGTGGCATAACAATTCATCATAATAGTAAAAAGTAAAAACACATGAACAGATACAAAAAGAGCAATATTGAGGGCAAGGTAGGCGCAGCATATATTTCTCTCGTGCAAAAGTTAATTACAAATGAGGAAAAGCTCTTATTTATATACATCAAGGTGTAGGTAACCCTAAAATCACCTTGAGTCATCTACAGTCTTGCAATGCATGCAAGATTTGCTGCCAAACCCTAATGAAGTAAACTATACAGTTAACTGGAAAGCTACCATCAGTTAACTGGTAACAACTAACCTAAATGGACCATGTGCAAGCATGCACGCCCTTATTTAAAGCAAAGTTAACTGGACACTACCTTCAGTTAACTGGAAACCCTAACCCTAACTCCTGTGATGATAATTCCAAGGATGAGATAAGCATGTGTTAAGTCAACAAGTAAACTCAAGACTGAAAGTCGAGTTAACTGTTGCTCATGACTCAACCCTCGAAATTAACTGCAGGTTCCAACTGGCAAATAACTCCATGTCATCTCGGTCTAACACTTCGACTAAGAACCCATCAATTACTCTATCTTATGGCACTTTGACGCTGTCCAAAACAATAATCTGTCTCTTTAATTCTTTGTCACTCTCCTACACTGTATGCATGTCTTCTTTAACATCTTCAGTCGCCTTCTTGAAACTAGCTGAAATTATTGAAATGTGATCCAACTTAGACACCACAAGACCTCCATCAAGATATCACAAACATGCTTCCGAAACTCAATTTGTACAACCTCGAGATCAGCGTAGGTACCATTTTCACGAAGATAATGGCACAAGATCTGAGTGACTTTGGCGGCTCCGTAAATGAAGTGATCTCTGTTTCTTTTGCAACTTAACACTTCATTGTCAACTGCTCTGATGAAAACCTAAATTAAGACCGATTTGGTCTTGAATTCAGTCTAGTTGAACCGCCTTTTGAAAAACTTGTCCGTTGACTGTGAACACGGCTGTGTTCTGACAACTTTCTCTGGAAAGCTAAAATGACTCCTGGTGAGACTAAAAATACCCTGTCGGAGGATAATTTTCATCAAAAATTCTGAGAGGTGGGTTTTGTCCGGAAAATGATTCTAAGACAACCCACATCGTCATAATTGTGAAAATACGTCCTTTAGCTTGACATGCAAAGATTCTTCAGTCGAGAATTGCAGGGGTTCAAGAGCTTCCCGGGGCAATTTTTCATGAGAAAATCTGGAACATGGGTTTTATGCACAACGGAATTCTGAACAAACCCAGATGATTTGATTTTCAAAAAGATGTGATTTTATCCCACATGCAAAGAAATCATCGGAAAAAAGCACAGAGCTTCAGAATGAAGGTTGCGGGGCAATTTTCTCGAAAAAAATCTAAGACATGGGTTTTGCTGCTGATGCTGAAATATGTGAACCCAGATGATCAAACTCTGAAAATACGCTTGAATTTCTTTGACATGCGAAGAAAGTACCTAAGGTGAGAAATAGAAGAAATAAGACAGAAGATAGAAAGTTTTGCTTGTCTGCTTCTGAAAAATCTGCCAATCTCTGTTGTAGAACTTGATGAAACCTGCATGCAAAGTGAAAATAAAGTCTGGAATCTCCTTCCTCTGAACAATCTGAACTCGTTGCTATGAAGAACGCTGAATTCGGACACCTGTAGCACCTTTAGCTTCTGGTCGCTCAAGAAGAATATGAACTTCGAAGCTAAAGATGATGAAAGAATGGACGCCATTGCTGAAATATATAAATTTTCATCTATGAAATTCGCACAAGGCAAAGAATCCATGAAAAGTGCGCTTGGCTTGTGATTGGACCTCATTCCAGTTAACTGAAACTCAAATATGCTAAATAAGTCACCATGCATTAGGGTTTCCCTTTTCAGTCTTCAGTTAAACACTTCATGCAACTTTGACTTCAGTTAGCAATTCATATCAAGTTCGCCATCTTCATACTTGCTTTAGATTCACAAATTTGAACTAAGGCGTCCCTTTTGATAACTAAAGTTAGCAATAAGGAATTCGCCATATTTTATGCAATGAATATTCTAAAAATAGCGACCCTTTTGAAACTAAAGTTATCACAAAATGAATGCGCCACTTCACATGCTTCAATTCTAAAAATAACAACCCTTTTGGAACTTGAGTTGCCACTCTTTGTAGAATGCGTAGCTTCACAAAATTATGCTTCATCATTCATGTCTAAATACGGCGACCCTTTTGATAAGTGAAGTTAACATCCAAATGCGCCATACTTCACTAATTTATGCTTCATCATTCATGTCATCCCTTCTAGAACTTCAGTTGACACTCAATGAAGCGCCATCTTCACACAAACTTCACAATTGCAACCAAATTCGCCATGCATGTAAACTCCAGTTGACATTCACTAATAATCTTCAGTTAAGTGAACATGCAAGGTAGTTAACTGGACATGCAAACTAGTTAACTTGGCATGCGAACTGAAAGATCACTCAACATGCCAATATATGAACTGAAGATGACAACCCAGAAAACGTTTAGTCTAACTGCAGTCAGAACTCCAGTTAAGGCGTACATTCAACTCTCTTTCGAAAATCCAACTTTGAGCTCTTAAGGCGAATTCCAGACTTAGCCAAATTTCATGAAAATTTAGGCTAAAACCTCTGTCGGGACCTCTGTTCATCTTCTGACACTGGTTGACTGACTTCTTCGATTGGCTAGCTGACAGGTGAATTGCAAAGCTGAGGAAAAACTGATCAAAAGGTATCTTGAGACTGCAAACCATAAAACTGACATCTGAAGGCTCAAAAATCCAAGCGCCTTTTTCAAAAGCTGCGCTTTTTCTCAGACTTAGTCAAATTTTGACATCTGCATCTCGAACGAAGGGAAAAATAAATCCTTCATAACTTCTGATTTATCAACTTCCAGGATTGGATCTTAGGTTCACTGCGGAGCTGACTTCATTCTGCACGGCAGCTGCAAAGGTACATTTCCCCAGAAAACATCATCTGAGGGGTGAAAAACAAGGGCGCCTTTTTCAAAAGTTGCTATTTTCACTCCAGACTTAGCCATTTCTGAAACTGACAAAAATAATACAAAAACTCCGACTGCAAGCTGTTGAGTCATCCTCTGATCCGGCGAAGACAGGCAACGGAAAGCTGAACGTAACACGGACATATTAAACATCTGAGATCATCAAAAAGAAGGCATTAAAGGTTTGAAAAGCTCAGGCGCCTTTCTCAAAATGTGCTCTTTTGCTTTTCTTTTGATATTTTGACTAAGATTTGACCCCAGGTTTGACCTCCAGTTCAGGCACTTCAGCAACTCAGATTCACCCACTGACGGATGCGTCGCGAAGTTTGAACAAACGTGAGATAGACATCTTGGGTGGCATTTAGCCAAAAACCTACATTTGGCACCTCAAAAAGATGGGCGCCCTTTCCAAAAGCTGCGCTTTTTACCAGTGTTAGCCAATTCTGGAACTCCTCTCGTTTTGCGCTGTATCTTCCACAACTTGCTCAAAACAGGTCCGTTTGACAGGCTTGATAGCTCACTGCGAAGCTGACGTGATGCCGGACAAATGTCTGCTGGAGGTGACAAACCCTAAAAACTGGATCTGAGCCCCTAAAAGATAGGGCGCTGTTGTGACCTTTTCACACATCGCCCAATTCAAGATGGGGACCCCTAATTTTTGCTCCATTCTGGTCTTTTTGGCTTTGGTTTTTGGTCTCTCTCTCTCCGTCTGTCTCTTTTCTATGGTCTACTTTCTGGGATTTCTCAGCCTTTGAGCTTAAAACGTGAAATTTTGGCCGAGTTTGAAAATTAGGGTTTGAGTCTTCCTGGTCAGTTTGAGGTCGAGTAAGGTGAATAACTTAAAATTTGAGACTAACATTGTTGTTAGTATGCTTCCAACAGGTTCTTGGCAGATTTTCATCGAATTCTGAGGTACTTACTATTTTTAGTAAGTGTAAAATTTCAGGGCAATTTGTCAGCATTTTTGAGATTCCGACAATCACACGGCATTCAGAGCATATCAAGCTACTCACAGGTTAAATTTGAGCTAAAACAGACAACTTACTATTTTTAGCAGTCCGGCTTCCGGCACGAATTTCAGGGTTCAGATGCAGAGTTTTTCTTTGCATGTTGGCATATTCCTTCTGGGTTTTTCAAGACCTTCGCGATGATATAACATGCAAAACGAGACAACCACTTTCAAAATTCAGTCTTCCGAGGCTATTTTTAGGGTTTGCATGTCAGGATTTCTTTTGCATGTCGGATGATTCCTGATGGGTTTTTCGAGAGCTTCGCGATGGTGTGACATGCAAACGAAGATACTCACTCAGTAAGGAACTTGTTATTTTTAGCAGGTGTGTCCCGGCAGCCGCCTCCCAGCAGTTCAAAATCACAAACTGATCACAGTGCCACAGAAACGAAGAGAAACAGAGATCATCTGATACGCATGCAGAGCGAATTAGGGTTTCCAACTTCGGAGCCCAAAAAGAGGGGTCAAAAGTCAAAATTTTCGAAAACCGGTGTAAACCACCGCGATCAGCATCCTTCAGGCTATCTGCTGGTAAAATTTCAAGTCAAACGGAGCACTTACTATTTATAGTAAGTCAATTTGGAAACTGGCTAAAAATAGTAAATCAGCTGCATGCGTTGATGTTGACAGTAAGGTCACGTGGTGAGGAGCGCCTCATTCAAATTTCAAGTCGATCGGAGCATTGGAGCTATCAGAAACAGAAGGTTACTATTTATAGTAAACTACCTCCAGAAATGGGCTAAAAATAGCAAGGTGACTAAAAATGGCAGTGTCGACAGAACGACGAGGTCATAAGGATGCAGTGTGCAAAATTTCAAGTCGTTCTGAGCTTCAGAGATGCAAATTCAGGGGACTTACTATAAATAGCAGGGCATGTAAGCAAGCAAAATGATAAAAAATTCTAAGTATGAGAATTCATCCTCCTCCTAGGCCAAAATGCGCCCATGCTTGGAAAGGTCAAAGAAAAGTCAACAAAACTCGTCCAGTAGCTAGGGCAAAATGCGCCCAACTTGAAGAAGGAAGGTTGGAAATTTTTTCTAAATATAAAATTCGTCCTCCTCACCCCTCTAAATGCGCCCATCCTGTAGCAGGGGTGAAATGCGCCCAAAAGACAAAGAAGTCAAAGTGGTCAATGAGTTTCATCCACCAGCAAGGCCAAAATGCGCCCATGCAAGAATAAGGTGGAAAAAGTCAAAGAGTCAACAAAGTTTATCCTCCTCACATAGTAAAATGCGCCCACTTCAAGCATAACATGCATGAAATTTTTCTAAGTATGAAATTTGTCCCCCTAGAGGCATCAAATGCGCCCAAAAGAGGGCATGTGAAGACAAAAGTGGAGAAGCTTAAGAGTCACAGGTCAAGGCGTTGAAAAGATTCCTTCTTCTACACAAGCAAAATGCGCCCATCCTCTTGCCTATGTGATATGCGCCTTGCAAAGAGGGTGAATAAAGTGTGTTGGGCGTTGAAAATGCCAAGGTGTTAGAAAATACTTTCCTAGGCGTGGTGATGAATATCCTTCAGCATGTGTCATTTGCGCCCAAGGTGTTGAGTGAAGACAAATAAAATATGGCTTAGGCGTTGGAGCTTCAAGTTAAAATATTTTCCAAGTATGAAATAAAATGTGAAGTGAAACAAATTGCTAGGCGTTGAAACTTTCAAAATGATAAACTTTTTCCTAAGGCCTTGAAGATGTTGGAGGATAAAATGTGCTAGGCGCCCTCTTGGAGATTTTCTGAGTAAAGTTGGTGATTTTCTCACGGGCAAGGATGAGCAAGATTGAATAAAATTTTTGAAGACGAAAATTTCTCCAAGGCAAAATTTCCAAGATGATTTAAAATTTTTCTAAGGCAAAATATTTTCCTCAGAAAATACGCCTAGGGCTCTGAGGTGGTGGAATTTTTCTTGAAGCACAGATGAGTTGCCAGTGATGAAGTCAGAAGGTGCCAACATTGCAGGATGAATAAAAAATTTCAAGTCAGAGCAACAAAATTCTCAGAGGGGATGAAGAAATGAAATAAATTGTTGAGAGTTATTTTTCAAAGGTTCAAAATTCAAGAAAATTAAATGAACCCGTTCGTTGTGCACCCATGAGTTTGACGCGTTCTGAGGGAAATTTTCTTCTGGGTATTGAAGACTATCGATGAGGAGTTGATTTTAAAGTCTTCCATGCTTCGCTGCGGCCTTTGGGATGAAGATTTTGATGGGCGCTGGATTGATGAGTTTTCCTAAGGGAAATTTGAAAATTTTCTAAGGCAAAAATAAAGAAAATGGGTTTTTAAGGCGAAATTCTTCAAACGATGAATTTGAAAGGAACTGCCTAGGTGAATTTGCTCAAGTTCTTCGTGAAGATGGTCTTCTTGAGCCAGAGATGAATAAAATCAAAGTTGTCTGAGCTCCAGCAGGTGAAATGAATTCCTTGAAGATGCAATTGAAGTTAATATTGTCAAAGATGATGGGTTGAAAATTTGGCTAAGGCATGAAGAATCATGAAGAAAGCGGAAGTTGGCTACTGGAGGCGATGAACGTGAGAATCCTGGTAAGTGAGTTAAGTTTACATTATGAAGTGTTCTAATGCTCTTCTCCTCGCTTGTTTTGCAGGAGAAATGTCGAGGCCAGAGCACGATGACTTGAAGTGATGAAGCACGATGATATTACAACCTTCAAAGGAAGAAAAATTTGCAAGAAATTGGCTAAGTGTTAACTCAAGTGACAAAGATGAAGACCCTCAAGTGGAAGAAGTCAAAGAACAACGCCAAGAAAGAAGATCAGGAATAGTGTGAACTCGTCTACAAATGGAATCTTCTAGAAGGAATAATGGACATTATGGCTCATTTATTACCCCACTCTCCTTTGTGGCGGTTTTTAGGGCAAATCTGGTTAGGGCTGAGGTGGCACGATTCTCGCCACTCTATTGATTGTAACCCTAGCCGTCTTTTGGGACTTGGCTAGCTATATAAAGGGGGAGTCCCCCTCATTTGTAATTCATTAGAAATTAGATTTAGAGGCAGAAGCAGAGCTTAGAGGAGTAGAGAGAAGTTGATAGAGTAGAAAGTAAAGTAGTGTAGATTGAAAAGGAAGGAAAGTCTTCCCTTTGGATACTTTGTAAGAAGTTGTCACGTATGCTTTCATAATAAAAGAATTTTCATTGATGGTGAATTCTTCTTTGTTGTGAATAGTTGTTGAGGCTTCTTCGTCCTTCCAATTCACGTAGTATCTTGAAGTAGCTTAAAGTAAAGTAGTTTTCACTTTCATGCAAGTAGATGTTAGTTGTGGACTTGTGGTATTAATTGGGGCAACTTCATTTTTATCCATACCACTAGCGGCTTGCTAACGGCAGGTCTGCCTTGTGTGGTCAACTGGAAAACTTTACAAACTTAACTTCGATTGTGATTCATGTGTTTGTATGCGTCGTTCTAATGGTGCTTACATGTTGAGTTATAATTTGAAAACCTCTTGCCACTCCCTTGAAGATTGCACCGACTTTGTGTAAGTTGTCCAACGTGAGGCGGAGCAGACTCTGGTCGAGGTCTGTCGAGATTGATCCCACATTCCATCCTTAGATAAAAGATTAACTTCTTAGGCCCTACCCCCCTTTTAATTCAGTTCATTTCTGGTTAGAATTAGGAAACTTGTGCTCACCTGCCAAATCATTTGAATTACGCGAAAGCCCTTAGTCTACTGTCTGTTGTCAGCTGTCGAACAATTGTGTAAGTCCCCTTGACATACCAGCAATATCACATTGAGCCAACTGAGTCTATTCGCACTTAAGGAACCTTGGAGTTGAAAGCATGATCTCACTCGCAATCTTAGCATGCTGAATACTTTGTTCAAGAGAGGATAGAGCATCCGTTGGGAGACTTTATTCTGCGTTGGTGCGGTCTCAAAAACCACGTCAACAGGTGCCTATTTGAAAATGTGCTTCCCTCTCCTGAGAGAAAATTTTGACAATTTTCCTTCAGATTTTCACTTTTCTCAAATTCCTTCAGTAACAGACTGACATAACACTGACACCAACTCCATATTTAAAAACCCCAAAAACGACCTTCTGACATCACTTTAACAAGATTAAGACTCAATTAAGCAAAATGCCTTAGTGAAGCAAAAATTTTGGTTTTGGGTACAACACATTGGTCTAAGGGTAACTGAGTGGGCACTCAAGCATGGAATTTATCTCAATAATAGTTCTAACTATTACCCACAAGGTAACGGATTAGTAGAATCCACAAACAAGAATTTGATCAGAATATTGAAGAGGAATCTGCAAGAGAATCAGCGTGAGTGGCATTCTAAACTAAGGGCTGCCCTATGGGTTGATCGGATCACACCAAAGAAAATCATTGACAATTCACCTTACATGATAGTCTATGGTAAAGAGGCCAAGTTGTCTATTTCAACCAAGCTGTCAGATCTTGACCTGGCTAGTCAGCTAGTTTTGTTTGAAGAAGGAGATCCTATACAAGTGTGTTATGCTCAGTTGATGGAATTGGAGGAAAAAAGATCAAAAGCAATGCAAGCAATGGAATATCAGCAAACGCAAGTGAAAAGGAGCTTTGAAAAAAGAGCGAGAGCAAGGGTTTTCAATATGGGTGATGTTGTTCTTAAGTGGGATGAACTCAAAAGCAGGCCATGTAAGCACACAAAATTTGATTCTTTTTGGGGAGGCCCATTTGTTATCTCAGAATGTAAGGAACACAATGCTTATCAACTGGCTACGATAGGAGGAGATTTGCTTCCTATCCCAGTTAATGGGATACACCTTAAGCCCTGCTTTCAAGTCTGATAAGTGCCTTTCTTGTACATATCTAGTTAGGTTTTATGTTTTCAATAAGTGCTTTGCACTATGGTTCGTTTGTTCTCTGTTTTGCCCCATTCCCTAAATGTTGTTTTTGTACGGTATTTTTCTCTGTAGTTTTCCCCTGTTTTGTTTTATGGCAACCTGTTACGACCCATGGATCTCAGGTAGTTGAGGCCATGTGTAAGACTGATTTTTTGTTTGTTTTTTTGAGCCTTCTAATGACTCCATGCCCAATGGATAAGCCTAGTCACTGGTTCTCATGTTTAGCAGGCGAACATCCTGCAAAGGTCGCCAGAATTGTTGCCTCCATTTCACCTACAGTTAAATCAGGCAAGCTAATCAAATGTTAGATCTTCAGAGGCCAGTGGGACATTTACACGAAGGGAAGGATTCTACATCTGTTGCTAGGTCACGGGGAACTCAGTGGGAGAAGATACCCTGGGAAGTTTTGGCATGAAAATCATCTAAGGAGAAAGTCGGCAGAACTCTCCTATTGTCTGGCTGACTAACTGTTTGATTCTTTCCATCCTGAGCAGGTCGTTGAGACCTAGTCTTTGTCATGCCGAACGAGCTTGCAGAGCCTATCGCTATAACGGAGAGGATTCGGCATGACCTCTTACCGCGTGGATTTCCTTGGCCGATAGGCCATTCAATCGTTATTCGCCAAGACTCTCGGCGACCACGGGCTTCGGGGAGACCTACGGCGCTCGGTGAGAGGTCCCGGCGAAGGTTTAATGTCTCGCTGACAGGTGAAGAGTCTCGGGGCGAGAGATGTTTTCGGCAAAGGTGAGGGGTTTCGCCGAGAGGTTTGGCCAAAAGGCTAGGGTCTCGCCAAAGGAAGGGCGGGCCTCACCGAGACAAGATCAATTCGGTAGGACTCTTGCCGAAAACACGAAGGTGTCTTCGGCGTAGCAAAAGGAGTTCGGGAAGACCTCTTCCCAACCAACGGGGGTCTCAGCGAAGGAAGGAGGAGCTCGGATAGGATGAGGATGGGGTCGGCAGGATGTCTTGCCGACCGAGCAAGTTTTTTCCGAACTCAAGGCGGACTTTCGGCAGATGAGGGAGATTTCGCTACGGAGTCTCAGCGAATGCGAGATGTCCTGCCGATTGAGGTGGCCATCAATGTAACATTGGGAGTTCGGCCTGACTCTTTCCGACCTAATAGGTCTCCCCCACCCACTAAGCACAGGAGAATGGGCCCTCGCCGAGACAAAGGTTTTTCGGCAAGACTCTTGCCAAAACAAAAGGTGCCCGCCATGAATATCACCGAACATAGAGGTCTTCGGCATAACATAATGAGCTCGAGGCAACCTCTTCCCGACCGGAATGAGTCAGGCCGAAAGAAAAGAAGTCGGCCGAGTGTTCATACTTCGGCGTGAGTCTCACTGAGCAGTGAAGCCTTCAGAACGAATTGGAATTCGCCAAGGAGAGGGGGAGTTCTATGAAGCGTCTCAGCGATACCAGGGAGTTTTGCCGAAGTGAAACGAAATATGTGTTCGCCAAAGCTAAAGTGCCTTCGGCACAACCTCTTCCCGAAATAGAGATGTCCGGTCGATAGAAGAAATGGAGCCCGGCAGGATTACTTCTAAGGACGTCGGCGTAGGTCTCCCCAACATGAATTTCATCGATATAGCGACTAACTGTCGGAGTAGTGTCTTACCGATATCACGTGGTCTCAGCGACAGAGAGGGATCTCCGAATGACTCGTCAACTCACTGATCTCTTGGCGATAAACGGTGTCTCACTGATGGCTCCAATAGCATCGATATGATCTTTAGGTCTCACTGGGAGCTCTCAGCGACGGCTCCATGACTTGCCGATGCTTGCGAGAAGTTTTAACCGCATCGGGGAGACACGATTAGTGTCTCACCGATATGCGGTTCAAAAGGGAAATTTTTGACCGCCTAAGGAAGCTGCGTGGATTTCACTCAGCCAATCAAGGAAATCGGAAGGTAAACCGCAGCAGTCTGAAGAGCGTTGACAGGATGAAGGGCGACGTGTATCTGTTGCAAGCTCAGAGCATTCAAGGTGCAACCGAAGTAGCTCAACTGGACACGATGGATCGAATAAATGTAGTAGCTGAAGAATATCTGAAGGGGGCTTCTACGAGGGTAACTCTTCACCGACGCATGCAGCAGAGACACGCGGGCTCTAGCATTAACTCGGCAAAAGATCTAAGGGAAAATCCTATCCCGAATCAGGATATTTTTTGTAAGCCCTAAGGGGCCGACGTATAGTCTGTATATAAGGCATTTTTGCCTTTTTTGTAAATAGTTGGAAATATACACAGAGAAGAGTTAGTGATTTTCTTTTCAATCCTTTCTCAATCATTGTATGTTTTTTTGTAACTCAACTGGAATCCTGAATACAACATAGAATTTACCTTGGGAGCTTGTGTTCATGTTTATATTGATCCTCATTTCTATATCTTTCTTTTGAACATGCAAGTCTTTAACTGTGTTTTATAATTTTGTATTCATATCTTAGAGTTGTGAAATAAATCTTTCCTTCCTGAAATGTGTATGTAGATCAAACCTGTTAGGACCAAGGCGTTAAATCTGAAAGAGGTTTTTCTGAGAGTGGCAATTAGGCTTTCATGTGTATGTTCTTCCTCTGTTCATTTCGTGATTTCTTATCAGTTTGGTGTATCACCCATTAATTAGTTTCAATCCTTAAGTTATTTTATCCCTTTTCTTTCCCCTTTTCCCCCTAAAATCTTTAGGCTTGAAGAGCAAAAAATAGATTTTTTATTCAACAGGAACCGGCCTAGAATCCGGAGATCTCATTTTCAGTATTGCATATCCCACATGTAGAATTTGAGTCCCATGTTATGCCAGATTACTGAGCTTAAAAGTTTCAGTAGGGTGCAAATTTGGTGCATAACAATGATTTGTATTGATTTTACATGTGAAGTTGTACCAACATAAAAGATTTTGATTTAACTTTTTAACATTTCACAATGGAGGAATTAACTAATAAATACAAGCTGTGTTACGTATTTAATTATGTGCATTCTGTGCAAATATTGTATATTTTCAATATATTATGAATACATTGTATAGCCAAACCTGGCTGTCCCAATCCTGGGGGAAAAAAATTGGCAAATTGCTGAAACCAAACCCAAAACTGAACAGGCAACATAAAGTATAACAAAGATAGAAAGACAAATCTTCTCTAAAGATGCTATTAAATATAACTCATTGAATATTCTAATCATAAACTGTTGTCTTTTGTAACTCAAACAGCACAAAAAGTGATGAGATATGCCAAACAACAGTCTTAATTTTCACAGTAGATCCCTAATCTTCTCTTCAAATGAGTCATCATGATGCTACAAGAACCCGTGTCATAGTTGGAAAACTCGACTCGGCAAAAAACTTGCCAAGCCCAAAATTGACGAGTCAACAAAAACTTGGAGAAAACTCGGCAACTTTTTCAAATATTTTTTGCGTTTTTCGGAAAAGACTCGACGAGTTTTCGGAAAAGACTCGGCAGGAAGACTCGGCAAGTTAAAGTCATAAAGACTCACAGGGCAAAAAAACTTGCGAGTTTTTCTTGGCGAGTCTTCCGAATATGACCCATGTAACAGTTTAGAAGCTCTAGCTACTCAGATAGTATACAATAATATCATAAAACAATTTCCAAGTACTAGCTTTCAGACAAAGTTACAGTTCATCCAGCAGAAGTCTTGGATCCAGTTCTAATTTGAACCCAATTTGGGATCCGGTTTGGTGCAGCCAGGGATTCACACAGAAGGCAACAAAATGATTGTGGGTTTGTCCGGGAAGAACGTGGGAGAACCTGTGAAGAACCTAGCAAGGCATACCGGGTGAATCTAGGGCCAAAATCACATTCCCTGCCCAAAACCTCTGCAAATCGCATCTAAAAATTTATAAAAAAAACTCAAAATGACACTGGCCAGATGCTCTGCATTCAAAGTTCAAACCACCAAGCAGAGCAGGATGCAGCCTATGCAGCAGCTTTTCATTGGTGGAAACAAGAAACATATTTACACTCTTCTCATTTCATTGTTCTCCCCACAGCAAATCTATGGCAACACTCTGCTCATATCTGTACCCCACCTGTATGTAGCACTGCCAGAGAAATGTGGATGCATGCCCAGATTATTTTTAATTTCGATCCTCTACTTAATCATTTTAAATTTTAATTAAAAAAATATCATTTCATCTAGCTTTACTTTGGTTAGTTTAAACTTTCTTTAGTTTATAACAGGCTTTTGTAAGGAAGGTTATTTATTTATTCACTTATTTATTAAGAAAGAGCCTTTTATGGTTTAAACTATTAAATATTAATGCTTCCAAGATATAATGGGAATTTGGATCTAATGAAAGTATATTGTATAGACAAATCCAACCCTAAAAATTTTCTTGACCAAATCTGCAAATCGAACCCACAAACTCAAGCCTAAACCAGAACCAGTAACTTAGCTTTTACATCATCAAATAAATCTTGAAAAAAACTCAAATATGAACTATAGTAGGCTGTATTCTCTAGGAGAAAAGAAATAGGGTTTGTAACATCCCTGGTTCGGATCTTTATTTACCTTTTGTTATCAATGTAACTAAAATTAGTCTATTCTTTACCTTGTCTATCTAGAGACAACATTTTACAATTTTTTTAACATCTACACTTGGCACATAGAAAAATACTCAAAACAATTAAGCAAAATTATTTCCATGTCAAGATGTCATGTCCCCTTTTTGGGACTAAAATAATAAGAAGACCTCTAGCCTATCTCTTTACCATAGGCTAAAGGATTAAGCAAGGGAAAGGAAATTATACTATTATTTTTAAGTTGGGCGCAATAATTCTTTATTTAGGGGGCAACTTAATATAATGTTATAATTAAAATAATGTTTTTAAACATTTAATTATAATGAGAAGGTATTTTTAAATACTTGGAGGGAAATTTAGACCCAAGGGCCCAAATTGAAAGGATGTATCAATAAGGCACCAATCTGCATTTCATTATCCAATTTCATGTTTGGTATTATTCACTTTGAGATTGAGTTTGGAACTTGCATTCAAGGACAAAACCCCTTGGCTGCAAATCCTGTGAACTAGAAGGACGGAAACCCTCTTGGCTCGCAAAATTGAAGAAGTCAAGAAATTTGGTGTTTGCAAGCAAACCAATTTGAGATCTTGGAGCTGAATTGCATCATTTCTCCAGCAAAATTCCAGCGTCCATTTGGGGTTTACTGTGGAGTGAATTTGGTAAGGTATGCAGTTCAGTATCTGAGGGGTTTGTAACAGTTAAAGGCAGGTTGAGGGTGATTTTGGTAGAGAAATTCAGCGCAGTATCTTATGGATCAAGCTGCTGCACTTTGGGAATAATTCGTAGTAGTTTGAGGACTGTTTTGGGTGATTCTGGAGGAAAATTGGCACTGCACATTTGCAGGTCCGGACCATGGCAGTTTGAAGCTAATCTGAGGTGATTTTATGATAGACATTATGCACAGCAAATTCCTGAATAGGGCCAATAGGGCCGCTTTATCTTGAAGGGAATCATGGTGTTTTTGTGTTCTTTTGGATGGGCAACTAGGTAAGAAAGGAGTGCCAATATTACAGCAGAGGTTGCTACATATTTCTTAGTTAAAATAAAGATATGGAAGAGGATTAAATCTGCCATACATTGAGGTTAGGGTTTGCTGATATTTTGTTCTAATTTCAGTAGTTGGAGTTGCCATTTACATTGTTTCAATTGGCCAGATTTTAGCAAGTAATAAATGAACATTTCAGATTATTATAATTGATTTGAAGAATAAGAATTTTGGCTGTAGCTCTGGGGAGATTTCAACAATAAAGCAATAAGGGTTTCAGATTGATATTTTATTGTGATCTCCTTGTGCAAAGGGATATCATATTCAGTGAGTTAATGACTGTCTTATGCAACTCTGAGATACACATTTCCAGATCAGTAAATTGCAATTGTTTGGAAATATTGAGGAATGAAGTAAATTGAGGTTATTAAAGTGTTCGTCCATTTTGATTGTGGTTGTCCCTGAGTTACTGTATTTATCAATATTCTAATTTGTTTCAGTTTGATAGCACCCAGAAAAAAACATAAAAATTCAGAAAATATAGAAGACTGCAAAAATTTTAGAGATGGGACATTACACAAGAAGATGAAGTTTTAGTTGTGAGTTAACACAAGAAAAGGTTAATAACTTAATAATATTTTTCCAACATTTCCCAAAAGAAAGGGTTAAAAATATTTTTCCAATATTTCCCAAAAGATGGAGACTGGTCCCAATGATGGGTTTGGAGCAAATAAGCTTAAAAATCATAAAGATGCACGGAAGAGACCTCAAATTTGATAGAACTATGAAAGGAAATCTAGGATTAACAAGAGAAGCTATCTTAGTGATGATGATGGAAAACATTTGCTAATGTTTTCAGCTCACTTGGGACTGGATACAAATAATAAGAAGGAACTACTCTCTGAATAAGAATGGCAGAGGAGAAGAGATGATCAAAACTTCAGATGGAAAGCGTTTCAATGCCAATTACAAAAGCAGTAAAAAGAGACAGTGAAATGATTGGAAAGTAAACAATTTCATTCAAGAAATTAAGATGGAAACAGAGAATCTCGAGATCTCATAGCAATATATGAAGAGGACAGGAAACACAGTGGCAAAACTATAAGCCAATTGACAGGTGGAAATGTTGAACAAGATAGTTTATATCATTTTTCCCCTCTGTGGCAATAAATTTAATACCATAGGAATGCGCCAAAGTGGAAGAGCTTGCTCTACAAAAAATTGTAGAACTCCGGATAAAAAATAGGAAAGACCTCAGTATAAACACTTGTGTTTATGTGCTCTCAGTGATGCCACTTCATGATACAATCAGAAAGATAAGAATGAGAAAAGGAGTGTGATGGATGAATGATGAATGCTGCTAACTTTTTATTTTGGCTAACTTTCTAGCACTGAGAATATACTTGGAACTGATGAATGGAAATTGCCCTATAGATAGAAAAGTGGATACTTAAATTTGTTTTTTGAAATTCATGTCATTTTTCCTTTTCTACTTTGATTAGTTAACACCAACTGGGAGTTGGCATCTCACTACAATTTTTCTGGGTATAAAATCCCATAGTTCTAGATACCTTCAACTTAAAACGGTGGAGAATCGTTAATTGTTTCTGTGCATAGCTTCAAATGGGATGCTTCCTCTAGGTCTAGGGTCCCTTAACCCTCGGTACTTCTAGCCAAAAAAAGTGGACACTAATTAATCAATTCTTTGGATAGCATTGTATGGGATACCAAGTCAATTCAGAAAACAACGCAACGAACTTGCCTTTGATAGTTTGTCAACCAACGCATCATCCTTGAGACCCAAAACATTTGGAGCTTGCCTGCAAGAACCATAGTTTTCAATTGAATTATTTTCCCTTCTTTTCCTTTTTGTTTTGTTTAGCGGAAAAACAATCGATTATTGGCAAATCTTCAAACAAGAAATTTGAAACAGACATGACATGAGGAATTGGATTTAAAAAAGAAAAGATAGTCAGAGGTAAAAATATCAAGCCATACTCTTTGAAGAAACCAAAGCCTTCATCAAGAACATCATCCACAGCATTTCTCACATCGTTTACGAAAAGTTGTGGATCAAAATTGAGTGAGCCAAATATATTGTCACTTTTATCGTCTGACGAACTACGGGCTTGCCCCTTGCTGGTTTCCCCATGTTCTCTCTCCATCGCTCTTTTGTGCTTGAATCTGAATGAACAATTTCAAAAATCAGAAAAGATGGAATTAACGCGATTTTCTGAGTATATCCAGTTGCTTCACGCAGTCGAAATTGCAAATAAGTAAAATTTCAAAAAGGTACACGCGACCACTCTACAATTAATCGTGTGAGCCAACCTTAGAAAATCGGTGCATTAAACAAGCCTGTGAATAGAAATTCTACTAAATGAAAAAATATATGACTGCTCTTTCCATTCATGGGTAAGTAAAGAGCACATATCCATTCAGGCATTTTGTCAAGCAGTTGGCATACCAAATTGATCCTTGGAAATCCACTGCATTCGAGCGAAACTACCCTCGTCAAACAAAACCCTAGTGACCACACGCATTGCATACTGTTAAACATGTCCACTGAACAAAATTCAACATAACTGAACAGAAAGAACAAGAAAAAGACAAAGGATCACCTGGAAAACTGGAAGAATTGTTGGGAGAGACAATTATTTACGAAGATACTGTTGACATGTCAGGCTGTGGTTTCGCCCGCCCAAAAGTTTTTTTAAAACTTGTCAAAAATGGCGTTGTATAAAATTTTATATGCTTTGATAGGTGGGCGTAACTAAAAATTACCATCTGAAATTAATTGTTTTCCTTTTAATTACTGCTATATATCTAATAATCTGATTTTAATAAATTACATTCGTAATTAAATTTCAATTCTAATTAAATAAATAAACAAATGATTGACGTGGAATTAGTAATAGAAGAAAAAATGAGCTAAAGAAGGATCTTTGTTGTAGAGGAGAGATTGGGTTGAAGAAGGATCTAAGAAGTTTTGATTAAAGTTAGAGATCTTGTATTGTGTTAGATGCATGTCAAAGTACTCAAATATGTGTATGGGTTTGTATCATGTGCTAGTGTCTCGTACAATGTCATGGAATCTTTCAAGACATGGTGTTATTATATACATGTGTGACAATGTCCATGCATAAGTAAAATGAGATAGTAACAAAGGAGCCTATGTAAGTAAAATGAGATATGGTTGGGAAGGAGCCTACATAAAATGAATCTATGGTTGCAAAGAAGCTATCATGAGCAAAGCATAGTTAGTTGGGATTATGGAGTAGCCATCACAATCAAAGAGGTGGTGTAGGGCCCATGAAGAGCCACTTCAACCATTGCAAATGCATTGTTTTATAGAAGTGTGAAGGTTGTATATACCCCCCAAAATTGATTGGATGTGTGTACAATCAATTTAAGGAGAAGCAATAAGAAAAGGAGGTGTACATTAAAGTACATGTCGAGAAGAAAAAGTGAGGAAGTAAAAGGTTTTAGGAAAGGTGTCTCTACCTTGCTGCTGATGTTGAGTATGTAAAGAATGCAATTTTTTTATTATAAAACATAAAACTCATGTTTTGAGCCATAAACTTTGTTTTTAGGCAAGATAAAAAATTTGGGTTGTTTAGCATCACTTATGAGGATGCATTTGTGTAGATCATTTTGAGCTCTACAATTTTAAAAAAGGGGCCCCATCAACCTCCTAGATCAAAAGTGATGGCCTTCAGAAGTTGGGCCTCCTATATTAGAAATGTAAAACATATAGGACATAGAAAATAGCTATAAGAGGGAGCTACCCTTGTTGAGTAACTTATGATGTGTGTCATGTCACATGATAAGGCATCTTTGAATGCAAATAATGAACCCAAAATAGAATGCCCAAGTGTAATAATCACCCTTATTTTTATTCTTTTGAAAACTTGTTAGCTCAAAATAGAATGAAATGCTAAGCAACTTCATTTCCACTTTTTGGTCACCAAGTTCCCAATGTGGGTGAGGTGAGAGCGTATAGTGTACAAGATTACAATATTACTTGAAATAAATAGTTGAAATTACATCCACTTATCTAGTGGGAGTTAGTTAGGCACTTCCACTTTTTAGTGGGAAAACAATACAATAATGAAATGTAAGCTTGAGCTCTTCCACTTCTCAATGGTGAGTGAGTATGAGTAAAATAACTCTTCCACTTTGTAGTGATGAGTGACCACCAAAGAACCACTTGTTTGGTGGGATGAGTAATAAGCGCCGCTTATGCAGTGGGGTGAGTAACACAAAATAACATTTGTAGATCACTAGGGGTACTACCACTCAATGTTACAACATTAGCTCATTCAAATCTTCCAAATTCAGTATAAGAATTTGTTGTTGCAACTTAATGATATGAAATGAAACTAATTGGAACACCCCCAAAGTATCACAACTCAAGAAACTAACCACCCATCATTGAAATAGCAAATTTACCTCAAGGAAATAGTAAATAGATGATTGGTACATGTCTGAAACTTCATTGCAACAATTTGGACAGCAAGATAATGACTCAGAAATCTTCAATGATCCACTCCCAAACGTGCACAATGGTCAATGTAGACTTTGAACAATGTTTCCATCTCACTCTAATCAACTTACCACCTCTCAAGAATGGATTATAAGGATTTGATAATGATTAAACAGTATTGTGAATATTGAACCAACAAGGTCTTGGAATGGTACAAACCCCTCTAGAGCATAATACCTAACAAAGTTCACTCAACAAAACATCCAAACATCCTCCTTAATGTTAGGTGTCATCTTTAGGAGTGTTGAGAACTCTTCAAACTAGGTGCTTCTCCTCTCGACTTCACATGCTCCCCTCTATAGGCACCTCCAGCAAATGGTATGACCCCCAAGGTTAGCAACCTCTCAATATTTGTCCTTTCAACTACAAAATTATCACGAACAAACTGGGGGACTAAAAACAAGCATTCCAATCATTATTTATGTGTGTCGTTGACTAGTGCGGCTAGTTATGAGAGGTACAACTAGCTAGAAATGGTACGACCAGCAATAACAATCTTCATCACTGTACAAAGCTCAAACACCTTCAATAAATATGTAAACAAACTCCATAAAATGCACTCGAAATTGAAATACCCAAAATTGAAAACTTCAATTAGCTCCAATAGTGATTATTGGTTGGAATCACACCCAATCTAGCTATGGAGTATCTTGCAATTCTAAAACTAGAGATCTATGAGGGATTTTCTCCTTAGATATTGTAGAGAACCGAAGTCATTTCGACAACATATCCAACAATGAGCCCCAACACCTCCTTATATAGAATTTGGGAGGGAAAACTCCATTTTAAAATAATTATTTAATTCACTTTTTCCATCAAAATCCCTTTTAAAAATAAATAAAACCTTTTTCATGTGCAAGACCCCCTTATTCCTCTTAGGTGTCCAAATGGGGAATTAAAATACCTTTTCAAAAAGATATTACACTTGAGAACTATCAAAAATAATAATAAAACATTATAACTTAAGTGAAAAATTAAATTACTCTACCCCAAGTTGCGAAAAACCTCGAAACACATCGAAATCCAAATTTGACCACGCCAATATGATACTGAGTCAATAAGGGAATGTTAGAAGCCAATTTAGTGACTTACTATAAATAAATGTTCTCTCTAAGAAGTTTGGAGAACACCCCAAACGTCAAAAAACACTTTAGAGAGTGTCATTCAGATCAATATTACCCACAAAGCTCATTGTCAATAATAGAATCCTTGTAACTCTAAAATTGTGTCCTCCAAGAACTTTAAAGTCCTCTTACCTTACCAATTAGCCCACGGGAACTCAAGAAATAGACTAACGGTCTTCAAATTGATTAGGCACATTACACACAAGTTGGTGAGTGGATTATGATAGGTGGAAGGAATATGTTATTTATAGTTAATGAACTCATCTTGGGATTTGGGTGTTGGTTTCCTAACTAGGTATTTGGGCATCATTTTTTAGAAAACGGGCTTATGACAAGTTGAAGGAGTATGTTATTTTTAGCCAATGAGCTCATCTTGGGATTTGGGTGTTGGTTTTCTAACCAGGTATTTGGGCACCATTTTTTGGAATTTCTTAGCTTATAGTCTTGTAATTACTATTTGATGGTTTCACATATTACTTATCCTATTTATAAGGTGCTTGAAATAAAGGTATTAATAGTGAGTTTGTAGGTACTATTATACTACCAAAATTCTCCAAGTCTCTAATTGGTATTACTCATGTAAAGACTTACTCTAAAAGTGTATTGTAACTATATTTAAATTATTAAATAATACATTAGACTAATTTGAAATGTAAGTTTTTTCTCTTGAAATGATTTTCTCTGCATACACCTATGGTGTATGTTTTATATATGTTTTGTATGTGTTTCTCCTTTATGTAGTTATAAAGATTTAAAATTTGCACAATACTCTCCTCTAAGATTAGTATAAGAAACATGTCCACATACCTTGCTTTCTTTCATTTAGTATATGAATCTAATCAACTCATATTCTAGGTGTTGAGTATAGGATTTTTTGTACTAATTTTCATTTGAGTGGAAGTTTGCACATAAGGGTTTGATGTTGTTATACAAAGAGATGGAAAGCACATCCAAAATAGAAATTAAGAAGATCTTAGGAACAAAGATTGAGATTTTGAAGGTCGGGATGAAGGATATCCTGATGGATATAGATTAATAAGTTGTAGTATCCAAATCCAAACCTATCGTGTCACAAGAAGATTGAAAAACATGGGCATAATAGTTAGTTCAATATTGTTGAATGTACATGAAGAGACCAAGTCGTAACACTTATTTAGAAAAAAATTAGAATATTTATATTAACCTAAATATTTGGGTAAAAAAATATTTATGAGAAAGAAGTTGTACCCTCAAGTTGGTGGCTATGTGGCTAAACATTTGAATGCATTTAAAACATGGTTGTTACCCAGATCCACTCTGTTGGAGTAAAAATGGAGAAGGATCCTTGCATGACTTTTCTATTTACTTTTCCAAGTTGATGGGACCATTTTATTATAGCTATTGGGAAAACTACCACCAAGTTGAAAATGAATGAGATGGCAGTGTCTTGCTTTTTGAAGAGATGTGAAGTAAGAGTTTTGAATTTTTCAAGGAGGCCCTAGCTCGTTGTGGTTGACATAAATAAAAAGGCAAGAAGAAGAACAATAAGAAAGAAATCTTAATCTTTCAGTAAGTCCATGGAAAAATGTTGGAACTATGGAAAGATTAGCCATTTCAAAAGAGACTATAAGGATGAAAATAAAAATAAAAATAAAAATAAAAACAAAGATTATGTTGATGAGTGTAAGAAGCCCTCACAAGATGATAGTGATGCCCTTGCCACAACCTTGGTTGTGAGTGTTTCAGAAGGTGTATGGTTAATTGTCTCTAGTGCATCTTTTCATATGATCTCACATCAAGGTTGGCTATAA